>CAUYQV010148835.1:0-35522 GCA_963574575.1 Galagoides demidoff
TTTTATTTTTCTTCTATATAAATGCCCAGTAATGGGATTGCAGGATCAAATGGGAGGTTTTATTTGAGTTCTTTGAGGATTCTCCATACTTCCTTCCAGAAAGGTTGTATTAGTTTGCAGTCCCACCAGCAGTGTAAAAGTGTTCCCTTCTCATCTTCTCTCTGCAGGTTTGAAATTTTGTGGTGTGTGACATTCTCACTGTGGTTAGATGATATCTCAGGGTGGTTTTGATTTGCATTTCTCTGATAATTAGGGACCATGATCACTTTTTCATATGCTTGTTAGTCATTTGTCTACCTTCTTTTGAGAAGGTTCTACTCATTTCTCTTGCCCAGTGATATAAGGGCTTGTTGGTTCTTTTTATGTGGATTAAATTGAGTTCTCTGTCCATCCTAGTTATCGAGCTTTTGTCTGATTCATAATATGCAAATATCCTTTTCTATTGTGCAGGTTGTCTATTTGCTTTGGTCATTGTTTCCTTGGCTTTCCAGAAACTATTCAGTTTAATTAAGTCTCATTTTGTTTATTTTTGTTGTTGTTGCAATTGCCACAAAAGTCTTTTTCATTAAGTGTTTCCCCAGGTCGATATCTTGAAGTGTTTTCCCCACACTTCCTTTGAGGATTTTAATTATTTTATGCCTTAGATTTGGATCTTTTATCCATCTTGAATCAATTTTTATGAGTGGAAGAAGGTATGGATACAGTTTCAGTCTTTTACATGTGGATATCCAGTTCTCCCAGCACCATTTATTGAACAGGAATTCTTTCCCCCACTGTATGTTCTTGTTTGGTTTATCCAAGATTAGGTGGCCATATGATGTTAGTTTCATTTCATGGTTCTATATTCAGTTACAGATGTCTATGTCTCTATTTTTGTGCCAGTACCATGCTGTTTTGATCACTATACCCTTGTAATACAGCCTAAAGTCTGGGAGGCTGATGCCCCTGGCTTTGTTTTTACTGCTAAGAATTGCCTTAGCTATACAGGGTTTTTTCTTGTTCCTTACAAAACAAAGAATTATTTTTTCTAACTCATAATAGTATGATGTGTTGGTATTTTAATAGGGATGGCATCGAATCTATAGATTGCTTTGGGAAGTACAGACATTTTAACAATGTTGATTCTTCCCAGCCATGAACACGGTATGTTCGTCCATTTGTTAGTATCTTCTGCTATTTATTTTCTTAGAGTTTCATAATTTTCTTTGTAGAGGTCTTCACCTCTTTTGTTAGGTATATTCCTAGATATTTCATTCTCTTTGAAGGTACTGTGAAGGGGATTGTGTCCTTAATTAGCTTCTTATCTTGGCTGTTATTGGTGTATATAAAGTCTACTGACTTGTGGACATTGAGTTTATATCCTGAGACATTGCTATATTTTTTGATCACTTCCAGAAGTCTTGTAGTTGAGTCTTTAGGGTTCTTAAAGCATAAGATCATATCATCAGCAACGAGGGAGAGTTTGATCTCCTCTTCCCCCATTTGGATGCCTTTATTTCCTTCTCTTGCCTGATTGTATTGGCCAGAACTTTTAACACTAAGCTAAGCTTTCAAACTGACAGAGGAATCAAATCTTTTACTGATATACAAACATCGAAGAAATTTTCCACAACACTACCAGCTCTAGAGGAAATACTTAGACCTATTCTACACACTGATTATCACAATGGACCAAAGTAAGCACCCAGAAACTAAAGGACAGAACTAGCTTCCACGATGATGCAAAAGATAAAACTAAGCAATAGCTTTTCCTAAAATAAGATGAATAGAACACCACTGCACCTATCAATTATCTCAATAAATGTTAATGGCTTAAATTCCCACTGAAGAGGCATAGACTGGCTGATAGGATAAAACACAAGCCATCCATCTGCTGTCTGCATGAAACACACCTAGTCTTAAAGGATAAATTAAAGCTCAGGGTTAAGGGATGGAAGACAATTTTTTAGGCAAATAGAATTCAGAAGAAAAGAGGGGTTGCAAACAGAATTCAGAAGAAGAGAGGGGTTGCAATTTTATTTTCAGATACAAGTGGATTGAAAGCAACTGAAGTAAAAAAAAAGACAAAGATGGACATTTTATATTGGTCAAGGGAAAAATACAATAACAAGACATTTCAATTCTAAATATTTATGTGCCCAACTTAAATGCTTCCAGATCCCTAAAACAGACCTTAATTACTCTGAGCATTATGATATCCCATAAGACCATAATATCAGGGGACTTTAACACTCCTCTTACAGAGATGGACAGATCCTCTAAACAGAAACTAAAAAAAGATACAAAAGACTTAATTGTTACCCTAGAACAACTGTGCTTGATAGACTCACATATATAGAATAACTCCCCCTCAAAGCTAAAGAATAGATGTTCTTCTCATCGTCCCATGGAACATTCTGCAAAACTGATCATATCCTAGGACACAAAACAAACCTCAACAGAATCAAAAGAATTGAAATTTTACCTCGTTATCTTTTCAGACCACAAGGCATTAAAAGTGGAACTCAACTCCAACAAAAATGTTCAACTCCACCCAAAGGCATGGAAAGTAAACAACCTTATGCTGAATGACATTTGGGTGCAGGAAGAAATAAAAGAGGAAATCATTAACTTCCTTGAGCACAACAACAATGAAGACACAAGCTACCAAAACCTATGGGATACTGCAAAAGCAGTCCTGAGAGGAAAATTTATCACTTGAGATGCCTACATTTGAAAAACAGAAAGAGAGCACATCAACAAACTCACAAGCCATCTGATGGAATTGGAAAAAGAGGAACAATCTAAGCCTAAACCCAGCAGAAGAAAAGAAATAACCAAAATTAAATCAGAGATTAATGAAATTAAAAACAAAAGAATCATTCGCAAAATTAACTAAACAAAAAGTTGGTTTTTTGAAAATATAAATAAAATAGATAAATCTTTGCCCAGACTAACTAGACACAGAAAAGTAAAATCTCTAGTAACCTCAATCAGAAATGATTAAGGGGAAATAACAACTGATGCCACAGAGACACAAGAGATCATCTCTGAATACTATCAGAACTCTATGCCCAGAAATTTGACAATGTGAAGGAAATGGATCAGTATCTGGAATCACACCCTCTCCCTAGATTTAACCAAGAAGAAACAGATCTCCTGAACAGACCAGTTTCAAGCACATAGATCAAAGAAACAATAAGAAAATTTCCAACAGAAAAATGCACTGATCCCAATGGCTTCATGCCAGAATTCTATCAGACCCTCAAAGAAGAGCTTATACCCATGCAGAAATTATTCCAAAAAATTGAGGAGGAAGGAATCTTTCCCATCACGTTCTATGAAGCAAACATCACCCTGATACCAAACCCAGGAAAAGTCACAACTAAAAAGGAGAATTTCAGACCAATTTCACTAATGAATATAGATGTAAAAATTCTCAACAAAATCCTAGCCAATAGACTACAGCTTCTCATTAAAAAAGTCATACATCATGATCAAGTAGGTTTCATCCCACTTGGTGGGATGCAAGGCTGGTTTAACATACACAAATCCATAAATATAATTCACTATATCAACAGAAGCAAAAACAAAGATCATATGATCCTCTCAATAGTTGCACAAAAGCATTTGATAAAATTCAACATCCTTTTCTAATTAAAACCCTGAAGAAGGCTCGGCGCCTGTGCCACAATCAGCTAAGGCGCCAGCCACATACACCTAAGGTAGCGGGTTCGAATCCCCAGTCCGGGCCCGCCCGACAACAATGATGGCTGCAACCAAAAAATGGCCAGGCGTTGTGGCGGGCGCCTGTGGTCCCAGCTACTTGGGAGGGAGAGACAGGAGACTCGCTTGAGCCCAGGAGTTGGAGGTTGCTATGAGCTGTGATGGCATGGCACTCTACCCAGGGGGATAGCTTGAGGCTCCGTCTCAAAAAAAAAAAAAAAACCCTGAAGGATATAGGCATAGGTGGCACATTTCTTAAGCTAATTAAAGCCATGTAGGAAAAAACCCACAGCTAATAGTTTACTGAATTGAGTAAAACTGAAAGCTTTTCCACTTAGAACTAGAATCAGAAAAAGTTGTTCTCTATCACCAACAAATTTCTACCAGGAAATCTCTGCAGTCTAAAAGCCGGGTGAGTACTGTGCTGTGTTTGAATTGCAATCACAGGCCCAGGGGAATCCGCCTCAGTCCAGGAAGAATTTATGGCTAACATGAGTCTCAGGGGTAGGAAACTATTCGCTAGCTCTGAGTAAGGGGGCTTTTCCCAAAGAGAAGGAATTTTCTTGAACCCCTACCATGTGACAGGAAGTTTACATACATGGTCATCTATAATCTTCAAATCCCCCATCTGAGATTCACTTTGTTTTAGACTTCTGTCTATTTTATAGACAAGGATAGATGAGGAAAGGATCAGAGAGGTTAAGTCACTTACCCAAGGTAACACAGCCATAGAGTGAGTAGGGAGACAGAATTGGTACTCAGGTTTGTGTGATCCCAAGTACCCTGGATCTCCTTTCTGGCATCCTGCCTCTGGTCAGATAATCTCAAGCCTGTTCTTCCCTGGCAGGCTCATTCGGCACAAAGCAAGCTTTTAGTTTCCTCACCATTCTGTCTGCAAAGCTGAAATGGACCAAGCACCTCACATGTGTGGCCTCGCCCCCTCCAAGGCAGCCTTAGTGTTAACACAGATGAGTCTCTATGGGAAGGATTGAGTTTCTAAGTAGTAATCTGGCCCCTAGCTCAGTGGGACAACCCAATTGTCAGTTCTCTCTCCTATTAGCTACTTAATTGCAATCTCGGGAAGGAACAGTCAAATGAATTCTGCCCACCAGATGCTCCGGGCGTGTGGTCGCATCCCAAGTATACTCATCTTTGTTGCTCTCCCCTCGTCTTCTCCATTAGTAACCTACCAGTGTTTTTCTGTACAGAAATCTCTCCTGCTTTGGAGGGGACACTTCACAGCACTCTCCCTTCCCTCCCCCAACTCCTTCACCAGCAAATTAAAACTCGTGAGCACCAGCAGAGGCAGGCAGGCATCTTATATAAATGGTAATTAGCGCAGCCTCACTGAAGCCTTGGTGGTAAAGAAGGCAGCGTCTCCTGCTCTGGGCTGAGCATCTTTAGTCTGGACCTCTCTTACGGTGCTTCTCACACTCTGGCCCTTCTGGTTCCTTCACTCATTCATTCCAGAAGGTTTCATAGCACAGCGGAAAGAGCTGCAGACACACACCACTTTGAATCACGGTGTCCTCAGCCCTGCTGTTGGACAGATCCTTTGCCCTTGGACAACAGACATCAACTTTCTGGTCCTGGCATCCTTATTTCTATAATGAAAGACCCCAAACCACCCTCATTGCACTGTAGCAGGTTAAGTCTTACTGTGTCAGTGAAATGCATCCGTAAACAGAGAAAACATGACACTTCACTCATAGAACTGTGAGTTACCCTTACAGAAAACAGAACCCAGGCGTGTCTGCGTGGCTGGGCAGAGCTGTCTCTGCGAGGACAGGGAGCTGGAGGTCTTTTTGTCTGAAGAGAACCCTATGAAAAAAGTGGATTTATTCTGCGTGGTTTCAGAGAAAGGACCATGGCCAGCAGATGTAAGTTTCAGAAAGATAGTCGTTAGTTCTGTTTATAAAAACACTTTTATGGCGATCAGAGTCATCCAGCAAAGGCAACACAGAGCAGTTAGTTGGGGCTGTCAGAGAACCTGGTGCTCTACCCTGGTAGCTGGCTGGCCTTGAACAACTCCTCAAACACTCTGACCTCTGCAGGCTTATTTATGAATTAGAGGCAATGTCAGTAACTATCTCATAGTTTTGGGGGGTGCATGGGAATTAAGTAAGATGGAGTTTGTAGAGCACAGTGTTCTGTAATAAATATCCAACAACTGGTAGCTGTGTACGAATTGAGTAATGATAATGGTGAGAGATAGAAAGGTCCCCATGGACAGCCGTGTTGTGACTTTGGGGTCAGCCTCAGGAAATGGTCTTAGAGGTACCACCCTGATGAGGACAAAAAGAAGGGAGCCTCCGGTTCTGCGTTCCCAACTGAGGGAATTGTGGCGTCTCGCTCTGTGGACTCCGGCTTACCTGACAAGAGAGGAGCAGCTGAGGACGCAGCTGTGTGAGGAGACTGCAGAGAGGACGGGGTGGTCATCTATGTCCATCATCTGGGCCACCGTAATAAAATACCGAAGCCTGGATGGCTTAGAAACTACAGGAATTTATTTCTCACATGTCTGGACCAGGAAATCCAAGATCGAGGTGGGTGCAGTGTCTGGTGAGGACCTGCTTTCCGGCTCCTGCACAGCTCATTCTTGCTGTGTCCCCAGGTGGTAGCCCAGGTGAGGGAGACTTCTAGGGTCTTGTTCACAAGGCCGTCACCCCTGATCAGGAAGGCACCACCCTTCTCACCTAATCACCTACCTTCTCCTAACACCATCGCCTTGGGGGGTAGGATTTCAACGTGTGAATTTGGGGGGAACACAGACATTCAGACCGTGGTGGTGGGAGGCGAGGCTGGGGGGCCCCCCCCTTTCTCCTGCTTGCAGCGCCCAGAGTGCAGGGGGAGCTGAGCAGCGGCAGTACAGGATTGCCTGGAATGTTCTGTGCTGGGCCAAGTGCAGAGGAGATCAAATGCCTGGGAAGGAGCGTCACCAACCGTGTGCCAGTGTGAACATGGTGGTTAATCTCCCCGAGCCTCTATTCCTTTGTCTGTAGAAATCAGGGATAACAGGACCCACTTCCCAGGGTTGTCAGCATGCTGATGGATTGGAAGCTCCTCCGAGAGTCTCTGTTACAGGAGTTGAGCACTTAGGTTGTTGATTCCCCTTCTGAGTACACAGGGAGCCCTTGGGCCCTGGGGAGAGTTTGGGTCTCTGCTTGTTTAATACATAAAGAAGGCTGTCCATGTATCTCTACATGTTCCTCCCCAATACAGCCAGTGGACAGCTCTGTCCAGGAGAATGTTATTCCTCCTCCTTCCCAAAGCCTAACTCAGATTCCAGGGCAGCTCACAACCATTTTTTCTTTATTTCTTGAGGGTCTACCTAGGAGCCATGCTAAAAATTTTATATTTTTTCTCGTTGAAACCCCATACCGGTCATTGATTCACCTATTCCTTTGAATTATTAATTTCTATTTAATATACTTATTAAGCATAAATTATCTTCCGAGCACAGTGGTAGGTACTTAGGACATACAGATAAATATCAGGTATTTCCTGTCTTCCAGAAATACCATCTTGAAAAGGAATTCAACTAGCAAACAGAGAAATTATACTATGGGTGTCTTTATTTCCACATTACAGATGCAGAAACAATGGATTAGAGAGGTATTAAGATAGTAAAGCTGGTTTTCAATTTAATTTCCACTGGGCCTCCTTTAACCCTGCCCTGAAAGCTGTAGTTTCCAACCCCTTCATTGAACTCCATGCTTTCCAAGTTGGACGATTGCATTTGGGAAGAGAAGAAAAGGAAGAGGGGAGAGAGGGGACACAGGGGGCAGGGAAATGTAATTTCACTGACTTACAGACCCTTTTAAGCGACTGACCTTTGTGCTTTCACAGAATCAGTTGCGCTAATAGCATGTTGGGGTGCCCAAATTGTGAACGTGGAGCCGGGAAATGTGTTTTTCTGATGCAAAGTAAAAGCACCTTGCCTCCAAACTCTAGATCTCATTAAATGAGCTAATTCACCTACTGCTTAATTTGCTGGAAGCCCTATGAGTAATTAGGCTGCTGACATGTTCCAAAATTATATTCTTAATTGTTGCATTCTTTTGCATCATAATGAAGCTGGCCAGCCTTCCTCCTAGAGGGCCTTCCTCCTCTCCCCACCACAGCTCTGCGAGTTTTGCATTTAACACACTTACCATCACCATCCTAATTAGGGGGAAATATTAATTAGAAACACAAGACCACCCTAGAGAGCCCACAGAATATTTGAGGCAATGGGTCCAGTTGTTTTCATTTTTGTTTTAATTCCTTTTTTTGAAAGCTGGTCCCGGGCCCTTCCGAGGCCCTGAAATCTTACTGCTTTCTTTCGTGATCAAGGCAAGCTTCTATTTCTTGATTTTTTGGTGACAATTTATAAGAGCTTACTAGAGCGGTGCTGCCTTGCTTTGGCTTGTGACCCACAATACGGTATTTCACTCCTGACATGTTGCATCCACTTGTCATGGTAAATGTGTGTGCGTGTGTGCGTGTGTGCACGTGTGTGTCTGTTTTTATATGTTGGGTGAAAGCAGCGCCTTCCTTACACAAATGGCACCATTCTTGGGAAAACGCACACCCAGCTATTTCCCGCAGAACTGCTGCAAACACATTTTGGGTTCACTGCAGATAGGCTCTCTAATTGCTTGGAATTTACTTTACTACATGACTGGGGATTGCTTTGAGGTGATTATGAAAGAATAAGGAGGCTTCTGCAAGGAGAGTTTAGAAAGAGAACATTTGCAAGACATTCTATTTGCCTGTTCCTATGTGAGCGAGCCTCCAGTGGCCGACGAGGGATGGTGCAAATCCTTCTGCAGGAACAGTGTGGCTGGGGTCCTCGCCTGGTGCCGCTAACTATGGTAGGAGGAATGCACTTGTGCCCTTCCTGCCTCTCCCTTTCCTTGCGGGGGACCCTCGGTTTGATCTTGCTCTCCGGCTGCTAGAGAGCTGCTCAGCGTTCACACTGGGACTTCCTCACTTGCAAGCCTGTGCCCAGGCTGCAGGCCTGGTCTGCTCTGCACAGGAGCTCATTGGCAGCCTGGGGCTCCCATCACTCACTGCTCAGGATATGTTGGCCGGATTTCACCCCCACAGTCTTTCAGTGTGGCTTTAAATAAGGACACTGCTCCTCTGTTTGAATGAGACCCTTTCTGGTTCTGACCTTAGCCCACGCTATCTGTGCGGCCTTGATGGAGCCACTCGTTTTACTTAATGTTAAAGGTCAAGGTGCCTTTGAGCTCCAAATTAAGCGAATGTGTACATCTTGGGTGTCAGAAATCTGACTCAGAGAGGTGGAGCATTCTGCAGGTTTATCTCCCTGTGTTGTTTCTTCCTGAGAAAGAAAGACCAGTCAGTGACCTCATGGAGTAATAGGAATGAGCCAGAGGCTTCAGGGTGCACGGTAAGAGCATGGACTGGCTTCAAACATCTGGCTGCAAGCCAGCACCACAGTTTAATAGCTCTGTGACCTCGGGTTTCTCACCCTTTCTGAGTTTCCATTTCCTCTTTGGCAAAGCAGAAACGCAATACCTACCTCCAACCCAGCCATGCAGATTAAATGAGAAAATGATGGGGAGAGTGTTGAACGCGGTAACAGGCATACAAGGTTAATTCCTGCCGTGTTCCTTCCCAGACTCTTTGCAGGGACAAAGCGCCCAAATTGAAGTCTTCAAACAGAAACTAAAATCAGTCACCAGCAGCAGAAGGCAACGAGTGTAAGGAGAAAATGGGGAGCCATCTGACTTAATGATAGGGCATTTTGCCTTCTCGAAGGTAGCTTGGAAGAGATGAAGCACACACCTTCTTTCTCAGCTGCAGGAGGGAGTCTGAAAGGTACTGAAATCACATACAAATCCCAGCGCTAAGCGCTGCTGACTGCTCGGGCATCAGTCTCGCCAAGTGCTACACACCAAGTTCCTACACTTTACAAAGAAACAGACATGAAGTCAAATTCCTTGCTGAGGTTTGAATTGCTGGATTTAAAGCCACCTGGACTTTAAACTCTACCACTTCTGTTCTGTCAAATATGTACCAGACAAGCACCGTCGTTGTTTAAGTGAATCCCGTGATGGGCTCCTTGGCTTAATCTGAGTGCTTTGCCTACCCTGGGTTCTGGTCTAAATGACAATTTGCCTTTGCATCCTCTGTGTCTGGTGCATGATAGCAGCCCATTGAATGGATGCTGAATATATAAACAGAAAAAGAGTTCCATCTAACTTAAATAGGCCACCAGGATAAAAACACACCTCGCCTGATGAGAAAGAGGGGAACTATATTCTCCTTATTACCTGAAAATGCTCTCTGGTAGGTGGAACCCAGCACCACTGTCCAGGGCATAGGGACAGGAAACAAAGCTTGACTTCCTATCACAGAGGGAAGGTAACGGTCCACACCCGCAGTTAACTTGGGGGATTGGGTTTTGCCTCCAAAGCAAGAGTTCGCTCTCACAAAGGCGTACTGAAGGACTGTCACTAGCCTCTGTCCCCAGACCTAGCCAGTCCATGGCAGGCTGCATGGAGCCCACCTTCGGTGAACCAGTGTTGCTATCACCAAAGCCTGTGGGCTGTTGAGTGGAAGGCAGTGTGTCGTGAGCTGTTACTCAGAGGCCAGAGATGGAATGGGCTATCTGGGCCATTTATTATCTCCCCAAATGGTTTAGACATGTTTAAATAAAGCAGAAAAGCACGTGAGGGAGAGGAAAGGAAACGAACACTTACTGAACAGTGTTCTGTCTCAGGCACCACCTTGGGCATCCCCAGGAAAATAACTCATGTGATAATGGAGACACTCACAGCCTGTTCAATCAACAAGGCTCATTTGCTCAGCCCTGGATTCACGTCAGGGGACAGTGGAGGGGAAGAAGAATTATGATGTGATTTCGCCATGTCATTCAGGGCATCTGTGATGCTATTCGGGCAAGGATAGGCACACACAGGGAAAAAATAGACAGAGTCAAGATACTGAACTATACAGCCCCTACAAACACGGGTGTAGAGACATCCCGGGGGCAGGGCTATGGTAACGTGAAGCACATCTTCTTCTAATGTTTTCATATAACTTTTCATTTCACTGGATCATCACTATGCACAATTTATAATCCTACTTTTTGCTGATTATTGATTCATTTTCCATATTATTAATTCAATCTCTGTAAACATAATGCTTTGAAACTTAATATTCTTTATTTTATTTTTATTTTTTTTTATTTTTTGAGATGGAGCCTCAAGCTGTCCCCCTAGGTAGAGTGCCATGGCATCACAGCTCATAGCAACCTCCAACTCCTGGGCTCAAGCGAGTCTCCTGCCTCCGCCTCCCAAGTAGCTGGGACCACAGGCGCCTGCCACAACGCCCGGCCATTTTTTTGGTTGCAGCCATCATCGTTGTTTGGCGGGCCTGGGCTGGGGATTCAAACCCGCCACCTTAGGTGTATGTGGCTGGCGCCCTAGCCGATTGAGCCACAGGTGCCGAACCGAAACTTAATGTTCTAACCAGAATTCTTCTAATTCTGCTCCTTATCTCTTTCCCCTTCTTTCTCTTTTTCTTCCTCCTCCTTCACAGTTTGTATTTATTGAGATTTCCATGTGTAAGATTCTGAGTTAGAAGACGCTGAGTTACATTCTTTTCCTATAAAATCTCATTCAGTCCTCATAGTAACCCTAGGAAGTCGGCTCTCTTATCCATTTAGAGTTTAGCATATAGGAAACTAATGGGCGGAGTAGCTGAAGGCATGGCCCTAACACCTGAGGACAGACAGTTGCGCTCACAAACTCATACTGGAAAAATGCCATACACCTCACCTGTGGATATCACTACAGTTACCTTTGAAGTTCTCCCCAGGGGAAACCAGGGCCTACCTCACCCTTCAAGGCAATTTTGGAAGTCTTTTTCTGGAATGGCTACTTAGCTGTCATTGTAATAGCTGGTCACCAGATGGCCACAAGGAGTACTTGGAGGGTAACTGTAGTGACATTCAGCAATGAGGGATATGGCACTTTTTCTAGGATGAATCTGTGAACTTAATCACTCCTCTTTGTAACACAGCTATCAAGAAGTAGGGCTGGGGGTCTTTTCTCTCTGATTCTAAATCTGAAGTTCTCAACCACTACATAGCTTTGTTGTTAGGCCTTTAGGCTTGTTTGGAAGTAGATTTTCCCTGTCATATTGCTGGTGGCCTGCATGGGACAGTTTTGCCAGGTTCCTGGTGATTGCTGGGGAAAGTTGGCCTTGCTGAAACCAAAGCAACAGCTTTTATTAATTGAAAGGGAAAGTATAATCCACAGAGAGAGAGAGAGAGAGCAGGAAAAGAGCAGGTTCCCTGGGAGGGAGTGAGTTCTGGTCTTTTGAAGTCTTGCTAATTGAGGGGAGGAGCAGTAAAGACTAAAGGAGTTGGTTTTTACTAAGAATGTAAGTATTAATCTACGGAATTGGGTTCCTTCGCGTTTTTGTGCTTTATATGATTGCTCTGGAGCTGTCATGGTGATTGCAAGGGTGCAGAAAATTTAAACCCACAATGCAAACGATATTATAATTAGCCAAAGTTCATGTACCGTGGCAGAGAGAGCCGATAGCCCCGTGGAAGCCAGTGCTTGCCTGGGGTGAAAGGCTCTTTTTCTTAGTCGGCTTCTGCTTGAGGGTTGTTGATTCAGCCACCGCAGGCATTCCGTGAACCCCGCGTGTGGTCTCAGCTCCCTAAGGATGTTATCCTCCTCCTCTGTGTGTGTGTCACTTTGTATTTCTGTATGTATATGTGTTTATGTATTTATAGCTCTGTGTGTAAGTATATATAGATACTTTTTATTAGTTTCTTAAAACAGATATACAGAAAAGGAGTAACTAAGAGCGTAACTATTTTTGCAGACTCTTCATACATCCTGCCAAGTTGCACTGGGGAATTCCTCCCCATTGACTTTCTTCCAGCCCTGTGTATAAGTGCCCCGTTCATCACACACATACCAGCAATGGAGAAGGAGGCAGAGGAGGGAGCACGGGACCCCACATGCTCACCCCTTTCAGACACATCCAGCATCTGAGGGACCCAGAGCTCCTGACTGTTACGAGGACTAGAGTGACATCCAGAGTGTGCAGAGACAACATGGGATGGGATGAAAAAACATGAGTAGGAATATGTAAAATTAGAAGATTTGAGGGGGGTGCCTGTGGTCCAGTGAGTAGGGCGCCGGCCCCATATACTGAGGTTGGCAGGTTCGAACCTGGCCTGGCCAAATTACAACAAAAAAAACAGCCTGGTGTTGTGGTGGATGCCTGTAGTCCCAGCTACTCGGGAGGCTGAGGCAAGAGAATCGCTTAAGCCCAGGAGTTGGAGGTTGCTGTGAGCTGTGATGTCATAGCACTCTATTGTGGGCAACAAAGTGAGACTATCTCTAAAAAAAAAAAAAATAGAATTATGGTAGTACCTGTGACTCAAAGGAGTAAGGCGCCAGCCCCATATGTCTAAGCTGGTGGGTTCAAACCCAGCCCCAGCCAAAAACTACCAAAAAAAAAAAAAAAGAATCAGAAGATTTGAGTTTGAGACCCATCCCTTTCATTTATGAATTGTTGGCTCAGAAGTCTCAGTCTCCTTGCTTGTTACTTTGTCCCCATTATTCCAGCTGTTTAGGGGCAGAGTGGAGATTAGGAAGGGCTTAGGAAAAGTGGGGATGTTTGAGCTGGGCCTTGATGTTGGAGAGGGATTTCAACTGGTGAGGAGGTCACAGATGAGCATTCCAGGCAGTGATGACCCCCACACCCCTGGGGCCAGAGGGCATAGTGAATCCTGACAGTGTGGGGTAGTGGACAGGGTTGGGGTTGGATGGCAAGCTTGGGCAGGACTTGAGAACCTTAAACATTATTCCAAAGAGTTTGAACTTGATTGGTAGATGAAGGGGTTCCATCAATGGTCGCTCCTACTCCTGTCCTGATCAAGGAGAATGCCTTGGTGATCTGCCTACTTAGGCAAAGGCTCTGGAGAGTAAGACAGAGAGGCAGCAGTCAGGTAAAGTCGAGAGAGCTTAGTCAAAACGTGAATGAGGGCTGAGTTTTAGTTCAGAAGGGAGGGGAACTGTAGCTGTAATAAAGGGATGGAAATTGTAAGGGAAGCTCAGAACCAATTTCCACTGATATTAGGGGTCTAGGGTAGGAGTTAGGAGAACTAAAAATGTACTGGGTTGGACACACAGTGCTCTACAAGAAGAGGGTGAATGAGGCATGGGGAGTTCTATCCACGCGTTCACCATAATGCAGATAGAAGGTGATATCACTGCAATTCAAAGCCAAGTGCATCAGAGCCCAAATCCCATTCAATTCCAGTGTCTGTCAAGACATCTTAGAGGCAGTGGCCTTTCAGATGAGTCTTGAAGAAGACACAGCCTTTCTCCAGATGGCTAATTATGGCTGAAGGTCATTCTGGAGAGGAAAATAGCCTGGGCAAAGGCAAAGGCATGTACTATGGGAAGCTGTGGTCCCTTTCAGACTGTGCAAACCTGCGTTCAGAGACGTGTACACATGGGAGTTATTGCTCAGTCACTGAGTGTTCACGATGTGCCAAGTCCGATTCTCAGCACTCACTATCTGTTGAATCTTTCAATATTGCCTCAAGCTTTTATTAGCCAGTAGTAAAATGTTGCTTTATCGTCTTCACTTTATAGATGAGACACAATGTGGCTGAGTTGCCAAATTCATACACCTTGTAAGTAGCAGAGCCAGCATTTCAGGAGACTGCCCTGGGTCCGGAGCTCGTAACCACCTGCAGTCTTTGCAGAGTCTTCCCGACTCTGTCAAACCTGGAACCCATTCTCCATGCCCCCAATTGAAGCAAACCGATAGTTGGCAGTCTGTCTTGTTCTTCCCCTGAGGAGGACATAGAGGCCTGGGGTGAGGACAGAGATCAACCAAGGTGATCTGGCTATCACTTGTTTGCTTTAAATGCGGGTGATAATAAATAGTTCCTTACTCTGCTGCTATCTCGGCATCATGTGGGATGCTCTGCAGTTCTTCTCTCTTGAGCAGACTTCCAACATGAGTGGGCAGAGTGGGTGTGTTGCCCTGGAGAAGAGTGATCTTCTGTGGATGTGCAGGAAGAGACAGCCCTGTAACCCATGCTGCAGAATGGGGAGCTTGGCAACGGAGACCCAAGGAAGGGTTTGAAGCAAGAGACTGATACAATGGGGTTGAAAGTTGCAAACTCTATCTCTGGAAGAGGAAAGGAAATGGATTTAAGGAGTGTTGGGAAACCAGAGGCAGCTGCTTGTAGAAATCCAGATTACTTGGTAAGGGTCTAGACTAACACGGGGGCAGTGAGGCTGGGGAGAAGGGAAGGAACCCAAGAATCACGGTAGACTTCAAAGGGCTTTAGTCAAATTGCATGGGAAGAGTGTGGGAAGGAGGGACATTAGGCCCGATACCCACTTTCCTTCTTCACAGATTCCTTAGTCCTTGGCTTGGCCGAAAAGGTGCAAACCTGTTTCTCTACAGAGAAAATGTATCTAATGCTGGGACCCAAAGTGGGACACTCGTTTTCTTTTCCTGTACGGAGAAGGCTAAAAGTGTCACTTAGTGATACACGCCAGTAAGAAAAATCCAGATCCCCCCTTCCCTCTTCTCTTAAGGAGAAAAATTATTTTGCTCATAACTGTGATGGGCTTGATGAATGTTGGAGCATCATCGCAAGCACACAAACCACCCAGGCGCTGGGGACATTATTAATATTTTACTGGTGGACTTGGTTGAGCAAACGTAATAAAAACAGGCTCGGTGTCATTGCATAGTGGAAAAGCAGATGGCAGTCGAGCAGAGCTGCATTCTGCAGTTGGAAATTTCAAATTAAATCAATTTGAAGCCTTGCTGTGGCCTCAGGCAAGATTTCCCCTCAAATGAAGGAGACCAGGGAGGTGGTTTGGAGGTGGCTGCTGGATGGTGCATGGTTTTCCATCACGGGAGGGGGCCTGAGAGCTAGAAGGGAGGTGGGCCACTTTGGACCCCGGTTCCAGAGTATAATCCGGGAGAACAAAAATCCAGAGAAGCCCCTTACTCTCCAGGGTCTCATCCCAGTCCATGTGGTCCCAAGGCTGTAAGAGCCTCCGTCCCCAGGGCACAGTGCTCTCTGAGCTGCCCTAGCCAGGAAGTGGCTTGCACCAACTTGCCCAGGTACAGATTCAGGGGGCAGTGACTCAGCTGGAGCAAAGAGTCCCCCGATGTTGACAACACTGTAGTCCTCAGAACTGGTCTGGCTGCCACTAGAAGATAAGAATGAATTGGCCTTGTCTCTGAAGTCCTTCACGTGCAGAGGTCTGGCCAGCTGCATTTTGATTTTTTTGGTCCCTTTACTTCTTTTCTTTGGAAGCCACCAAAGTGACTTTCTCTAGAACAGTGGCTTTCCACCCCATGGTACATCATAATCGCTTAGAAAGTTGTATAATAACATATTTCATTGGACCCCGTCCTTGGAGATCTCAGTGTCATGAGCCTGGGAGCTCATTCTCGGCTGTACACCACAAAGCACCCGAGACATGATAGTCAATTTTTTGGTTGAACAAACAAATAAATTGAGTAATTTACAGATCCCGATACAAATCGCACACCCTAGATGCCACGTTCCTGCACTTACTATTCCCTTGACATCAAGTACTCTTCTTTTTCATTCCCACCTCCCAACCTAAATAACTTCTGTTTTTTAGGACCAAATCCCACATTGCTGGTTTCAATTTTCATAGGACTTTGTGGATTTGGCAGTGTCCTTGCCTCCCATCTGCGTCCCCATGGCAATCCACGTCGCCCTCTCATAACACCACTTTGGATTGCAATGATCAGCTTTGGGGATCGTCTTCATCAGCTTGGGCTGCTGGAGCAACCACCGTAAATGGGTGGCTTAAACAAATGTTCATGTTTCACAGTTCTGGAGGCTGGGAAGTTCAAGATCAAAGTGCTGGTGGCCTGGCTAAGAGGTGAGGGGCTGTTCCTGGTTTTGCTGATGGCTGCTGTTTTGTTTTGTGTCTTTACATGGCAGGTAGAGAAAAAAGCAAGCTCTTACGGGTATTAATCCTGTCCACGAGGGCTCCAACTTTACGATGTATTTAATCTCTCTAAGGTTCCAGCTCCCAATACCATCATATCGGGGAATAGGATTTCAATACGTGAATTTGGGGAGGGGCAGGACACAAACATTCAGCCCACAGCAGTGACTATGCGCTCCTTTAGAGCGGGGAGTAGGCCTTTGTATTCCCAATCTGTATATTAGTCACAGCACCTGGCACAAAAGAGATACTTGGGAAATGGAAGTTTTGCCATAATTAGGGTGACCAGACGTCCCGTCCCTTTATAACAAATTGTCCCATGTCCCGGGGTATTTTAAAAAAGTCCCAATTTTTGGAAAGAATGCATGAACGGGTGGGAGAACAAGAAGGGAATATACAGTTTTTGGCTGCCATATGGCAGTTTCGCCAGAATATGAGTTTTATATTATTTTTGTTAATTTTATAATGGTAAACTGTAATAATAAATAATTGCTGAGAAGTGATTATCGAGAACTGCTTATCAAAGTTTGCATTGTTGTCAGGCCCTGCCCTGCCCCGTCCCCTGCCCCACCCCCTGGTCTCACCCCTGCCCCGCCCCCACCCCCACCCCCCATGTTGTCCCGCCTTACCAATGTTAAAATCAGGTCACCCTAGCCATAATAATAATTACTGCTTATGCAGAGAGTGCCCAAAGATGTGCACACATTTTAAGAAAGGAAAAAACAGCATGAAAAATTGTAACACTCAATCTATACCAGGGGCAAAAGATGGATACAAGTCATGTCTGAGCACCTCTTGTAATGACAGAAATCAAACGTGACTTGAGTATTACAATTTTAATGCAGTTTTTTCCTTTCTTAAAATACATGTACTTTTTTTGCACCCTCTGTATATAAAAGGTAAAGATCAGCATGTAGAATGTTTGTGCATGTGGTGTATGTAACAAATACGTGGGAAGGGCAGACACATGAATGGGTGTGGGGTGTCTGGTGCAGAGGGTAAATGGGGGGGCGTGCTGTGGGCTGAAGGCGTGAGAGCAGCGGGTCTGCACATTGGTTAGGGGCTTTCAGTCCTGGCTACCCATCAATTCACCTGCAGCTCTTTTGTTGATGCATGAACTGTGGGGTCTGGCTGCCTGGAAATTCCAATTCAGTATATCTGAGATGGTGCCCAGAAATTGGCATTTTCAAAGATGCTCCCATATGATTCAGATTCCCAGCCAAGGCCAAGGGTCATTCATTTAATGGGTAAGTGTTTGTTGAGTGCCCCCCCCATATGTTAGCACTGTTGTAGACTCGGGGGACACACAGTGCTGTCACATAGTTGCTGCTTGGTGCCACTGCTTTGGAGTGAGGGGAGGTAGAAGAGAAATAAATATGTACCCCAGAAATTATGAAACAATGCCTGGTGTTATAAGGAAAGTCAAATGGGGTAATGAAACGGACAGGGGTGGGGTGAAGTTGGGGGTGGTCAGGGAAGCTCTCTCTGAGATGACATCTGAGCAGAAATATGAATGAGGAGGCAGCAGTTGAATGATAATCTGGGGATGAGGCAGGGAGAGCAACAGACCTAATGGCCCTGGCATGTTTCATGGGCAGAAAGAAGGCTAGTGTGCCTGGACCCTGGGGAAGGAGGAGAGGGGGGTGAGGTGCAGAGAGCGAGGCAAGGAGGAGCTCAGGTCAGGGTAGGAAGTGGTGAGGATCTGGGATTTCTTTGGAAAGACTGAGGAACTATGTTGGGTGGGTTTACAGCGGCAAGTGGCATGGTCCCATGAAGCATTCTGAAAGACTGCTCTGGGTGTTGACTGGAGCAGTCTCTGCAGAGAGGCAAGAGGAGAAGTAGCAAGACGGTTTGGAGGCCAATGAGGATCTGGAAAAGAAAAGAGAGGGACTTGGAAAAGGATGGAGGTAGGGGATGTAGGGGATGGTGAGGAGGGAAGGATTGGGGATGGTTGGGGGGTAGACACAGCAGGACTCGTTAATGGACTCTATTCAGCCTTTGAGGGATAAAGAAAATAACACCCAGTTTTTGAGCTACAGGGTAGATGGGGGTGCCAAGTTTCAGGCTACGCATATGAAGTGTTCTCAGGGAGACATGTCTGTTTAAGCGTTTGTGCATTTCAAGTTGATGCACATTTGACGTGGCTGTGTGATGTACACGTGCACAGCATCTCTTAAAGAGAGATACGTTTATCATATCAGCTTCCTATAGTTGCCATAACTAATTGCCACAGATTTGATGGCTTACAGCACCACCACAGATTTATGCTGTTACTATTCTGGAGGCTGGAAGTATAAAATCAGCTCCGCTGGACTCAAATCATAGCCTGGGCAGGGCTGCAGTGCCTCTGGAGGCTCTGGGGTATGATCTGTCCCATCTGGGGTATATTCTTTTAGCTTCTGGTGGCTGCATTCTTTAGCTTGTGACCACATCCCTTCCATCTTCAATGCAACATCTTCAAATCTCTCTTTTAATCTCTCCACTCTGTCTTCTTATCACCTTCTCCTCTATGAGTCAAATCTCTGTTACTCCTTCTTATTTGGGGCCCTGTTTGTGCATTAGGGTCTACATGGGTAATCTAGAATAATCTCCCCAGCTCAGCATTTTCCATTTAATCACATTGGCAAAGACACATTTTCCCAACAGGCAACAGTTGCAGGTTCCAGGGATCAGGGGCTATGTGCATTGGGTACATCCTATTTAGAGAAATGTGCAGAGTGGAGCTTAGTTGTGTGTGTCTGTGTGTGTATGCACTCAGGAACGTGTGCGTATGGCTGATGAAGGCTGTGTTTGAATGTGAGGACCCCTCCACGTGGTCCACCCAAAGGATACTGCTTCCATATCCTCACACCAAGAGACTCCAAGGAACCTGCTGCTGCTTAGACAGTGTGTATAAATGGTAGAAGTCTTTTGTGCTTTCCCTTCAAATCCAGGTTGGCATCAGATCCTGAGTCCACCCCAAGAGAAGGCCTCCTGCTTGCTGATATAACTAGTTTTATATATATACTTTGGATGTTCATTTTACTTTTGAAAATCTTTAAAGGCCAGGTGCGGTGGCTTATGCCTGTAATCTTACCACTTGGGAGGCTAAGGCCGGTGGATTGCCTGACCTCACAGGTTTGAGACCAGCCTGAGCCAGAGTAAGACCTCATCTCTAAAAATAGCTGGGAGTTGTGGCAGGTGCCTGTGGTCCCAGCTACTTGGGGGGCTGAGGCAAGAGAATCACTTACGCCTAAGAGTGTGAGGTTGCTAAGAGGTATGATGCCACAGCACTCTACCGAGGGTGACATACTGAGACTCTGTCTCAAAAAAAAAAGAAAAATCTTTTAGAGTTGTTTCCCAAATTTAAGCTTATGGAGCACAGGTAAGGTTAAAAAAATGAAGTGCCCACCCCCAACTACTGTAAAAGCAAGCTGTATGTTAGCGTCCATTGACTGAGATTTATACACTAACAAAAAGTTGATAGGAACCTTCATATGCTTTTGAATAAACGTGGACTTTACTGATCACAATGACATCTACTTACACTTGAAAATACTACCATCTGGATGCGCATGGTATTTTTTTTTCAGACACTAGGTACTGTTTGGTGTATATATAGATTTATGATCCTTTGAAATAAGTCTAAAACCCTTTAGGGGACCTATATCCCATAACTTAGAAGGTGCTGAAGTAGAAATGGGATTTATACACTGATTTCTCACACACCCTACTTGACTAGCAGGCTTTTTTGCCAAACCAGTTATTATTGGTGTATAATTAAAGCACATTGCCTTCGCTGGGACCTGGGTCCTTTTCTCTGGGTTCCAGACCCACCACTCACAAAAGGAAACTTTTGCTAAAAGTTATACTGTGTGGCCCTCAAAGATACTTGATTTGTGATCCCATATATAAAATAATTATATACTTTGGACAGAATGCAATTATAATTTGTAAATACTTCACCACCTCTGACCTCATTTAGCTCCATAACCTCCCCAATCCCCCGTGAAACTTGGCTCAAGCTCCACAAGGGCGGGGGGCGGGGGGTGGGGAGGAACAGATAATGGATAGGACAGCAGATACTGGAGTCTGTGAACAACAGATTTTGTTCAACTCCAGAGAAGACCATAGATTATTGAAAGCAGATAGCAAGGAGTAGAAAAAAGCACAACCTAAGAAACCAGAGGGTCTAAGACTTGGCCTGCTGGTGAGGAGACAAACCGCCCTCCCCAAATGCCTGCTTGGTGATGTTTTCCTGTGTAAATGGGGATGGGGATGTAAACCCCACCTCCATGGTCACTGTTGTGTCAAACTGAATCATGGAGGCAAACATGTCCTGAAAACAGTGCGGTGCATGGAGACCCTCTAGTTTAGAGAATGCTCCTAACGGCTTGGAGACTGCATTTGTTTTTCCCAGGGGAAATTAGTTTTCAGACTACACAGTTAAAGTCATGTCTCATGTCCCTCATAGAAAATTGTGGGCTTCTGGGACAGATCTCAAGGTCACACATGATTTGAAAATTGTATAGTGAGTTTCCATCAAGGCCACTGGACATCTCAGATAGTTAAGTATCTGATGGATAAAGAGAAAAAAGGTTGACTGTGGGCAATTAGTCGCTGGGAGGTTGAAAGGGAGCGACTATGGCTTTAGGTTCAAAAGCAGAGTACAGGCTTGGCACCTGCAGCTCAGCGGCTGGGGCACCAGCCACATACACTGAAAAGACCCCAGGGAGCTCGAGTCCAGGCCGGGCCTGCCAAACAATGACAACTACAACCAAAAACTAGCCGGGCCTTGTGGCGGGCGCCTATAGTCCCAGCTACTTAGGAGGCTGAGGAAAGAGAATTGCTTAAGCCCAATATCTGGAGGTTGCTGTGAGCTGTGATGCCAGGGGACTCTACCAAGGGTAACAAAGTAAGACTCAAAAAAAAAAAAAAGAGTACAGTGGAACCTCTGTAAGTTGGGACTGGAACACACTGGTGGTCAGCATAAGGAACGAGGCCTATATACTGGTGTATACAAGTGCTGCATGTCTGGTCTGTAAAAGTTGCGTCAACTTGAGGCGGTGGCTGCTGTGAAGAGGTGGTCAGTGTGAGGAGGTGGTCAGTGTGAGGAGGCGGTCAGTGTGAGGAATTGGTCAGTGTGAGGAGGCGACCGGTGTGAGGAGGCAGCCAGCTCCGGAAGCAGTCAGTGTGAGGAGGCGGTCGGCATGAGGAGGCGGTCGGCATGAGGAGGCAGTCGGCGTGAGGAGGCGGCCAGTGTGAGGAGGCGGCCAGCTCCGGAGGCAGTTGGCGTGAGGAGGCGGTCGGCGTGAGGAGGCGGTCGGCGTGAGGAGGCGGCCAGCATGAGGAGGTGGCTGGCGTGAGGAGGCGGCCAGTTCCGGAGGTGGTCAGTGTGAGGAGGTGGCCGGCATGAGGAGGCGGCCAGCATGGGGAGGTGGTCAGCTCCAGAGGCGGTCAGTGTGAGGAGGTGGTCGGTGTGAGGAGGTGGCCAGCATGAGGAGGCGGTTAGTGTAAGGAGGTGGCTGGCATGAGGAGGTGGCCAGCATGGGGAGGTGGCCGGCGTGAGGAGGTGGCCGGCGTGAGGAGGCGGTCGGCGTGAGGAGGCGGTCGGCGTGAGGAGGCGGTCGGCGTGAGGAGGTGGCCAGCTCCGGAGGCAGTAGGCATGAGGAGGCAGTTGGCCTGAGGAGGTGGTCAATGTGAGGAGGCGGCCAGTTCCAGAGGTGGTCAGTGTGAGGAGGTGGCCGGCATGAGGAGGCAGCCAGCATGGGGAGGTAGTCAGTGTGAGGAGGTGGCCAGCATGAGGAGGAGGTCAGTGTGAGGAGGCAGTCAGTGTGAGGAGGCAGTCAGCATGAGGAGGTGGCCAGTGTAAGGAGACAGTCAGGGTGAGGAGGCGGCCGGCGTGAGGAGGCGGTCAGGGTGAGGAGGTGGTAAGCTCCTGAGGCTCTGCTGTCATTTTGCTCCTGCTGATTAATCACCAGGTTGCCACAGTGTCTTCTGGACAACTCTTGATTTTTGCTGAAATTCTTTCTTAAGATGGCAGGTCACCAAAGGTCACCAGCAATGTCAGTTCTCCTTGTTTTTAAAAAAGACGAGAGAACAACTTGCATCTGAGATGCCCTTTTCTCAGGCTTTGGTTTCGAGGTTAGATTGTGGCTCTTGTGTCTCAGCAGGGAGCCCGGGAAGAACCAGTGAGGGACCTGGTGCCTTTTTGTACATGTTGCTGTTCTAACTGTGGGATATGGGTGACCCTGCTGGCCGCGCTGACCGTCTGAGTGTGGGCAGCGCTGGTATTGACTATCCATGCTTTTAGGGGCTCATTCTGTAGCAAAGTTTTTTTTTTTTTTTTTTTTTTTTTTTTTACCTCTAGGTCAGATGCATTTTTATTGACATTTTATTTAGGATTTATTGACAATACCCTCTGTTTTGGTCTGTTCACGCTGCTGTAATAAACTACCAAAGGTCAGGGGCTGAAGGAGGACAGAAATTTCCTTTCTCACGATTCAGGAAGCTGGAAAGCACAGCATCAAGGTGCCAGTAGATCTGGCGTCTGGGGAGGGGCTGCTGCTGTGTCATTGTGATGACTTCTTGCTGTGTCATCACGCGGTGGGACCAGCAAGGGAGCACCCTGGGGTCTTTATACCACGACAGCCCATGTAGGGCATCAACCACATTTATAAAAACAGTGGCCTCGTGACCTAAATTCTTTCTCAAGGCTCCACCTCCTATACCCATCACGACAGGGGTTGGGATTTCAGCATATGAAGTTTGGGGAGACACAAATACTCAGTCCACAACCATAACCAAAGCAAAAAACTGATCTAAAAGGGGGGATTGTGAATCCCCATTTTAACCAGAACCTGGGTGGACATGAAGATAGCTGAGGGCAATCCTGCCCTCAGAAGTGCTAGATGATGGTTTTTTATTTAATTGCAAGGATCAGATGAGACAGCATATTTTAAAATACCATATAATTTTATGTGTAAAGGAGCAGTTTCCATCTTATCTCAGACTAGGAACTTCTTTGTAACATCAAGAAGTTTGTGAAGCATGATAATAGTGATATTAATAATTTGGTATTTGTTAGCTGAGAGAGAACATGAGGAGTAAAAGCTGAAAGGAACAGTAGTAAAAGCTGAAAGGAACAGTAGTGTCCTTTTAATTGCTATTATTATTTTTTGAGACAGAGCCTCACTATTTTCCTGGGTAGGGTACCATGTGTCAGTTAGCAACCTCAAACTCTTGAGCTCAAGAGATCCTTTTTGCCTAAGCCTCTTGAGCAGCTGGGACTATAGGTGCCTGCCATGACACCCAGCTAATTTTTCTATTTTTAGTAGAGATGAGTCTCCCTGTTGCTCAGGCTGGTCTTGAACTCCTGAGCTCAATCTGCTCACCTCTGCCTCCCAGAGTGCTAGGATTACAGGTGTGAGCCACCGTGCCTGGCCTTGTAGTATCATTTTTAAGTGAATTTAGATGTTGTGTAGCTACAAATACTATATAGCAACACAGAGGTGTTAACATTTATAACACACAGGTTATTAACATTATAACTATATATACATTCTATGTATATATCTGAAAAACAGTCTTTCATATATTGGCAAGACATACTTTTTTTTTTGCAGTTTTTGGCCGGGGCTGGGTTTAAACCCACCACTTCCGGCATATGGGGCCAGCACCTATTCCTTTGGGCCACAGGCGCCGCCCAAGACATATTGTTTTTTCCGTTTAGAAACAAGACTTGAATTCCTTGGCAAAATTGCATTGTTCTCCAGGCTCTGTTACCCACTGGTTGAGAAATACTGAATTCTTAAATTGGTTTGCCAACTCTTTGAAAAGTAAATATCCTGTATGTATAATGTGGATGATGACTAGGGAACGAGATATTCGATTTTCTCTCCAATTATTCCAGAGAATGATGCTGAAAGTTTTACGAACTTAGCTATAACATCGCTTTGCCTCTGATCAACCAATAGTTGGGCGTGATGCAAGCCACACTTTTTAAAGAGTTGTTAGGAATTTTAGGATGAGAAGGCTTACGATGCAGTGAAAGAATTCAGAAAGAACTGGACCCACAGCTGGGTGGGTTCCCTTGTTCTCAAGTCGTGGGTCCTTGAGGAAATTCAGTTTTCTAAACCTCAGTTTTCTGATTTGAAGCTTGGATGTTAAAACACCTACCTCACAGCATTGCCATGAGTCTCTGCACATGACAGACATTTGATAAATAGCAGCTATATTCTAATCCATACCGCATTTTGCAGCTAAGGAAATGGCAATACTGATTTCAGAGATTTAAAAGACATACACACAGCTTCATTTGTAGCAGTACAAAGATTTCCTGGCTCGTGTATCTGTGTTCCACCACAGTTCTAAAGTTTATACTTCCTTCTTCCTTCCCTCGAAACATTTCTGCTCATTTTTTTAAAGATGGAATTGGCAATGGGCCAACAGACAGAGGTTTGTTTTAAAAAAAGACAAGAGATACAACTTGCGTCTTTGGCCCAGGTCCTCCAAATGGTTTCAAGTAAGTGATTCTCATCGCAGGAACTCAATTGGTGGCTTTCTGTTCTCCCTGCCTTCTCTGATTCCACTGCCACTAGGAAAGCCCTGTGGTTCACAGCTCATTAAAGAGGCATGGACGAAAATTATGCCTGTGTTGATTCTATTCTTTTAATCTGTCTCAAAAGCTTAGCAGCACGGGAACAAGTAGTGGACGGAGAGGGAGCTCTCTGTGACAGAGAGGGCACGGGAGACCCTGGAGAAATTTCCATGAGTCCACTGTCATTGCATTAAGTGAATTTTATACTTTCTGTGTGTAAAGATTTACACAGATACACTTTCAGGTAACATTCCAGCATCTGTTCACTTCTATTGTGTATTTATTACATGTCTGGCACCAATTTTTCCTCTTCATTTTCTCACTAGGGAGAATAATTATATATCCCTGTTTTATATATGAAAATGTAAAAACCCTGCAACCTTAAGATCAGACAACTAATAAGTATCAGAGCGGGGTCGAAAACCCATATAACTTCACCATCATCATCATCAGTCATTAGAATTATCATTCACCACCTTCGTCAAAACGCCTGCCATTTCTTGAGCACTTGCTGAGAGCTAAGCCCTCTTCTGAGTACATTGAGGATGTTCATTGAGTTATGCGTAGTTTGTACAAATGGAACTAGTTTATTCCACACCAAAAAACCTTTGAAGTAGGTAGTACTCTTATCCCCTATCCCCCAAGGTTCCCAAGGTGCTTCTTCTGGTAACCCAGTTAAATTCCAAGAGCTACGCTCTTCAGCACGCTGCTCTCAGTCCAAAGCAGGTATTTTTCAACTCTTTCAACTCTCCGCATTGCCTGGCCAGGGCTTTCAGGGATGGAAGGCCTTTCAGGAGCCTTGTGAGAACAAAGGGAGCACACCTTCTTGAGCTGTAGTAAGGACACAGAACTGGTTCCAATTCAGCTATCCCCTGGTGAAAATCCTCCCGTGTATCATGATAATATTTATCACAGCCTTGGTAACAGGCTGTGGACAGCAGGAGGCATGCTCCCGATCAAAAAGGTGGGCATGTGGGTCATCTGGGTTCCTTGTTGCTTAAGGAAGTAAGACATATTATAACATGACATGACAGCGTGACCAAGTAACTATGTATAAAGAAAGGCTTGTGGTGTCCTGCGCCTAAGGATGGTGCTAATTAATAAGAAATGGGCAGGCAGTGCGATCTGCACCTTGGGCAGCTCCAGTGTAGCTGAGGCTTGCATAGAATGCTGACCTGTGCCAATGGTCCTGACCTCCAAGCTGAAACTTTAAAATCTCTTGGCATTCGTATGTGTGTGTGCCTTCAGAAATGTTTTAAAAGATTTAATTTTATTGCAGTAAGAACACTTAACACGAGATCTACCCTCCTAACAAATAAAAGGTATAAGACAGTATTGTAAACTGTAGGTACCAGGTTCAACAGGTCTATTAAAAGATGAAGACTATTGATTAGTAGGGAAATGCAAATCACGACTCTTACAGGATGAATAAGCTCTTGACGTTTTTGGCTTAGACTTAAAGTGGCAGTTAACCTTCTCGGTATACTTTTAAAAAGTGGATGAAAGTGACTACAAGACTTCCTTGGTGTTCAGGATAAGCCTTTGTTTTGGTTAAATATTGCTGGATAATGAAGATTAACCCCCAAACCTAGCATCCGAAAATAACAACAGTGTATTATTTCTCCTGATTCTATGGGTTGGCTGGGAGGTCCCTTTGCTGGTTTCCCCTGGGCTCATTCATGGAGCTACAACCAGCTGGAGGGTAGGCTGACATGCGAAGTCTGAGACGGCTTCACTCCCAGGCCCCTGGTCGTTAGTGGTGGATGTTGGCAGGTGCCTCGGCTCATCCTCTCTCTAAATGGCATCTTATTGCCCCGGCCACACCAGCTTCTTGACCTGGTGGTGAGAGGAAATTATTCCTCCTCTTGGGGCCTAGATTCCACAATGGATAAAATGGCAGCTTGACATCTTCATGGTCAAAACAAGTCACAAGTCCAGTCCAGATCCAGAAGGCCAACTCTTCAGAGAGAAGCTACCAAAAATTGTCAGCCATCCTGCATCTCCTACAGCCTGTTTGAAGTGGCTGATTCCAGCTGACCTTGTTTGTGTAACACTCCTGCATTTTGTATGTACCTCTGTAACAATATTAATCCATATACTCACTGGATTAACAATTACTGAAGATCCTTTGTGAGCTAGGCAAGGAGCCAACTTTTTTTTTTTTTATTTACTTTGGCTCATCAAGTTATTTTAAGATTTTTTTCAGGTTTGATCATTCCCTCCCTCCATGTACGGATGAAGGCACCGAATCCAACCTTACCTCAATGCGTAAAACCAATAGACGGCTGTCTTCCAGTTTTTGTGTGCTCCCTGAGTGGAAGTCTGTTGTGCCCTTGTGTGTTACCAGACAGAGATCTTTGCTGAAGATGCGTATGGGCGCTCAGAAAATCCTGTTGGATGGAGAGATGAATAAACTTCCAAACTGTGGGGGCTGTGATCATTCCTCTGCATAAAGCATCTCTAGTTTATGAGAATCATACAACTGGAAGTCATAATCAACAACCTTTTCACAAGCTTACCACATGCCAGAAGAATAAATACTAACACGTATTTATTTCGTGTGTCCTCATCACCTGTGACATAGGCACCGTCATCTTGATGTTGTACAGGAGAAGCCCACGGGACAGAGAATAGAATTAGATTCCCCAAGGAGACGCACCTGTTATCCAGCAGAGCAGAACTGGTCCTGGAACTGTCTGACCCCTTAGGCCATGTGCTTGGTGATTGGATTATTTATCTCATCCTGTTGTCTTTCTGCATTTCTTCCAAAAGAAAAGTTTGTGAGTTTATTTGAAGGTAGACTTATCCAGGAGGTAAACCTCCCCATTCCCTGCCAACTAAAATAGACAGAAACTTGGCCCTCTCCATCGGCCTCTATTCTGTCTGCTCATCTCCTAATTCTGTGCTCCTCCCACACTGTCACTCCCCAATTATGCGGCTCCCCAGCCTACCACCTCTCTCTTTACTGATCATGTTCCCTCCATTCTTCACACATGGAAATGCTTCATCTTTATAGCTAGCTAAAGTGAGTCTTCTTTGGGAAAATATATATATATATCTTTATTTCTCCAGTTGCCTTGAGCCCTCTATTTCTCAATGTTTCCCTGCAAATATTGTGTACTTTTATTTATCCTGATTCCATCCCGGGCACTGCTTCCATTCCTGCTGTCCCCCAGAAAGTGGGCAGCCTCCTGCCTCCGTCTCTTCCTTTCTTCTCTTGCTTTCGTGAGATTTCACATTTCTGTTTTGTCCTGGGCTCTACGCAATTACCTAGGACGTTAGCAATAACTAAGACACAAATCCTGCCTTCAGAAAACTCGCTGTGTTCCGTGTAGAAAAACACACTGAATGAACGTTAAGTGAATGAGTTGGCAGTCTAGTGGGGGAGTCGGGGGCATAAACCATTATGATCTGAAATCTATACTGGGAACTGGACAGCCCCTCACATGATAGATACTCAGTAAATAGTCATTCACTTATCACTCCTTATAATGAGATAGGTCTGGGTTTCAATCCTGATCCTATTTACTAGGTAAATTGAAGCTGATCTCTGTCTTTCTGATGCTCAGTTATCAAAGCTGAGAGACGAAATCAATAATTACTGCCCTCATAAGGTCTATGAAGATTCAATATGGAGTAAATAGCTATAATAAGAGTTCGATATATTTTAGCCTTCTGAATTCCTCCTTAGCTTAATTCCAGAAAGAAAATATATATGGAGCAATTAAAAATGCATTGTTAGGGGTGGCGCCTGTGGCTCAGTGGTTAGGGCACTGGCCCCATATACCAAGAGTGGTGGGTTCAAACCCTGCCCCAGCCAAACTGCAACAAAAAATAGCCAGGCGTTGTGGTGGGTGCCTGTAGTCACAGCTACTTGGGAGGCTGAGGCAAGAAAATCACCTAAACCCAGGAGCTGGAGGTTGCTGTGAGCTGTGACGCCACTGTACTCTACTGAGGGTCATAAAGTGAGACTCTGTTTCTTTAAAAAAAAAAAATGCGTTGTTAGTTGAATGAATGAATGAATGAGTGAGTAAGTGAGGTGAGCCCTGAGTGGAGTGAACCTCTAGGCCCCTCGGGGTCAGGGGGCACCAGCGCTTCCTAGGGGATATGAAGAGCATCCTCTCTGCCCCCTCTGCCCCTCCCCAGGGCCAGGCCCTCGCTCCTCCCCTTCCCAGGGGGCCGAGCAGCTTGCTTTCCTCTTCTTTCTAAGTTGCAGATATGTGATTTTACTGTCAGTGTGGTGTTTCTAATGAAAGGCAAGTGGTGTCCAATATGACTTGGAAAAAACATACAAACAACAACAAAATTATATGTTCTTTTCTCCTGTAGTCTTTGCAGGGAGAATGTATGACTTGTTTGCTGTCAATACGCTTTATAATGGCGTGGAGCACAGGAGCACTGCCAAGTGTACGCGGGGTTCCTTAGACACATGTATTAAATGTAAGGAGATATGAGTCTGGTGGCAGAGCAGATGAGAGCTGCCCCCGGGCTGATCTCAAGGAAGGCACCTCTTCCCCCAGATGACTGCAGGGAGAGCAGAGTGGGCATGGAACAGTGTCTAGAATTTCTAGGCGAGGTCGAGAGAAAATGCTGAAGCTTCAGAGGTTCTTAAACTTTCAGCAACCACAAAAAGAATAATCATTTAATGAGCAGTTCCTGAGCTCCCACTAAGTGCCAGATTTTAACAGGTCCTGAGAATAAGATGCTTTACCAGCTTCCCTGAGGTTCACGGCATAGCAAGAGAGAAAAACGGGCAGAGAATGAATGATGGGGTACACCATGATGAATCAGTAAGACCTATAGATTAAGGTTGATATAAAACTGCAGAGGAGGGGACCTAACTGCCTAAGGAACTGTCTAAGGAACTTTCTAAGTTCCCTTCTGCTGACATGCCTTCCCTGACCCTTCCTGTGTGACCAGTCACCCTCTGATGTGGTCTCATGGCACCTGGGGACTTTCCTTTCCTGGTTTTTATCACCATCTAAAGTTGGCTGTGTGTGTGACCATCTCATCATGTCTGTCCGGCCTCTAGACTCTGAAGCCCCGTGAGGGCTGCGACCTCTTTTGTTTTGTTCACCATTACACACCCGGCACCTGGTACCATGCCTGATGCTCCAGTAGTGATTGGTGTTGAATGAATGACTTCTCTCGTGTATAAGCTTAATTTTGAGGTGTACACAGAAGAAATAAGCCAGGTAAGGAGGGCGTGAGGAGAGGTGTCTAAAGGAAGGGGCCTGAGACAGGTTGGACGCGTGTTATAAAGGCGTGTGAGGGAATGGAGAACAAAACTGGGGAGAAAGTCCAAGAGTGGACTCCCGGGATTCATTCTGGTTTCTCTAGCAAGGCAGACGCTTATGGTGGAATTGGGCTCTTGATGGAAATGTAGTCAGGGAGGCAGAGAGAGATGCACAAACGTGTTGGTGAGGAGTGAGCAGGAAGGGCACGGCCATGGCTGTTGAGTAAAGCCACGTCAGAAGGACAGGCCAGCTAAAGAGCGTCTAAGAAGTTTTGTCTGAGTGGTACGATGGTAGGATGGCATCAGTGGCTTAGTAGATCAAGCTTATTGGAGAAAATGTTGAGATGAAATGGTTATGGATGTACATGTCTCTGTGCATGTACCCCATACCCATGGAATGATAAGAGTAATAACGATGATGACCAGTGTTTATTGAGACGTGATTATACGAGTCTGCAGTCTGGGGCAGGGATAATCAGCTTCCTTATAATAGCTCATTCACTATCCACAGCAGAACTGCAAGGTAGGTGCTGTAAGGATGAGTAAAAGGAGACCCAGCGAGGTTGAGTAACTTGCTTAAAGTCATCTAGCCAAGCAGAGGCATAGACATTTTAATTGACCTTGTTTTCCCACTGAATCTTCTCTTTTAACTACCACGGTGCTACTCCAGGCTTTCAACAGCCATGGCCATGTCTCTCGTTGTCTGGATTTACATCCAAGCCCAGGTGGCTTCCTCATCCTGTGAACTCAGCTTTAAGTTAAGAACGTATCTTGCCCATCAGTTGATCTTTCAGAAAAACAATCTGGGTCCTAATGTAAAGTCTTTATGGACTTTTGTTTGACATGCTTGCTGTCCTATCAACCCTCATGACTGGAGATTTGTGGAAGATTTCACAGGTGACTCCTGGGAATTCTCAGGTCTACGCTGGTGTAGCCTGGCAGGAGGGTGGGGACTCAGGTTGTCAGAGATGATGCTGGGCTTGGGTGAGGCAGGTCCTAGGAAGCCTGGTGTGTCAAAGGTCACAGGGGGACATCTTAACCAACTGGTAACTTTGAAAAGAAGCAGATTGGAAACTTCAGAGGTTAAGACTTTCCATAGGATTTTGTAAAAGCTATTATGCATGAGTGTGTTTGTACATGTATAGCCTATTTACACACATATGATATATATTAATATATATACTCACATACATACCATATACATACACATGCATGTTATATATGCACTATATATCAGCATAATTCAAAATGTATAAATATCTGTATATATGTTTTTTACCTTGACTTGTACCAATTAACCTTTATTGAACTCTTATGTACCAAAACTATGCTATCCATTGACAAGCAGTATGTCATTTATTCTTCATGACAACCTGAAAACTTTAATATCTTCCTTTTTTTAAAAGAAAATAAACAAGGCTCCGAGAACTCATTGGTAAAGGACAGTAGTATTGTAACCAGCTGGGCTGGAACCTGGCCCCTGCTCTGATCACTTCCTCCAGGCCTGTTGCATGGAGTGTGTGATTCTGTCCTGTCCCCCTACCCTGTTGCTACCTGTTTGCTGTGTGGTTCTGGGGTTCCTCTGTGAGCTCCTGAGGGTCAAAGGCTGCAGTCTGATCCTCTGCCTCGGTGCCTTAGCCCTGGCGCATAGTCAGCCCTTGTCAGCGTCTGTGGAGAAGAGAAGCTGGAGGAAGGAATTGCTCATATACTGAGAAGCAGAGCGTGGCTACAACTGGAGGCCCTCAGCAGAGGGGCCTCCTCGGCCTCCAGACGTCTCTCCCTTTCCTGAATCTAGGACTCAGAGCCATTTCCACTATCTCCATAAGTCCCCAGCCACTGTCCTCTTTCATCTTTTATACCACTGTATAAAAGCAAAAGCATACATCCGTCCACCTCTAGACTATTGTTTCTCAATATTTAACGCTCATACAGATTCTCCTTTTTGTCTGCTTGCCTCTCTCTTTTGCTAGACTATGAGTTCCTCAGGAATTAAAGAGATAAAGGAAATGTTCCTTTACTGAGCTTTTTAAACATGCCAAGCACCATGCCAGGGCCACCGCATACCCGAGTTTATTTGACCTTCTCGACAATCCTCAGGAACAGTTATGATCTGTCTTTTTCGGGAGAGAAATTTCAGGCCCAGAGAGTGAAATGCAGTCATTGGAAGGATAACACACAGCAGGAACACAGCAGAGCTGGGATTCAAACCTTAGTCTTTCTGACTTCAGAGCCCATAAACCTGCTTTTCCAGCCTTAGCCCTAATTGCCACATGGCCCGGGTTCCCTCTGCCAGACACACCACCCCTCCCTGTTCTCCCGCATGCCTCCCTGTAGCAGGACCCGATGGCGACGAGCCCGGGCATCATGGAGGCTGCACACACACGCTCTGGCATCTTAGGACTCTGCACAAGGTATGCCAGGGAGAGGAGGAACAGTTGGTGAACAGTTGGTGAATGGATATTTTTATGCAAGGGTTGCCTAGAGAGAGGGGGAAAAAAGAGTGAAAAAAACTGTTTATAAAGAAGCCACAATTAATAAGGTCTTTGTTAGCTTTTTGGATTTCGATTTTCAAGTCCATTGCCTTGGGTTTCAAAAGGAACAGAAAGGTCCCCAAGGAGCCAAACTCCCAGCTTCCAAAGCATGAAGGCGTTCAGGAAAGCAATCCAAGCCTGGGTGTGCTGAGGATTTTAAGTATTCAGCAGGGAATGCAAAGATGCTCTGAATTCCTATGGACAGGGGCATTTATGTTGCGGCATGCTCAGGGTGTGGGCTCAGGAGCTACAAAATATCAAAAAGAAAAAAAGAGAAAGAAAGCACCTCTCTTCCACTATCTGAGAGAACCATGGCCTGACCTCTTGCCTACCATGTTACAGCCCTCTCCAGGCCTCAGTGTTCTCATCCATAAAATGGGAACAATAGTCTTCACCAAAATAGGCTGTGGTGAGTTGTATATTATGAAAATGATCTGTAAATCTTAAAATCATTTAGAAATGAGATTATTGGTTTTTGTATAGCACTTCTTTTTGATAAAGCCCTTTACTTCCTTTACCTCTTTTGGTGCCTAATTTCATTCTGCAAACATTTAAATAGAATATAAATGTTTTAACACAATAACTAAGAAAATGACATGAAGGTTATGTTAACCAGTTTGGTGAAAATATTTCAAATTATATATAAGAACAGCACACTGTACCCCATGACAGTATTAACGTTCACAGCTATGATTTAATAAAAAAAAAATAGATTCCCTAATAATAGTTGCCATTTATTAGAGGACTTGGAATATGCCACATCTATATTTTGCTACATTTGACCCTTGCACTGGACCCTGTGAGGTGGATACTGTTCCATCCCCCTGCATTTTGTAATTGAAGTGGAAGCTCAGAGAGGTGAAGGGAGATGACCACAGTCAGCACAAGGCAGAATCAGCTCCGAAGGCTGCCCGGGAGTGGGCAGTTGGTCCAGACTCCGAGTGCTTGGACGCCTGGACACAGTTGTTTTCTGCCTGCCATGTGCTGGGAGCGTCCTAGCCAGCTAAAGAGCTAGCTAACATAAGGACAGGTATTCTGTTAGGGTTGCATCTGAGTTCCCCTGAAACATAGATGTATTGAAAACCTAACCCCCAAGTGTTCAGAATGTGGCCTCATTGGAAACGGAGGATTCAATGAAAGTAAGCAAATTAAAATGAGGGCATGGTGGGGGGCGGGGACTGATGCAGTGTGACTGTATCCTTATAGAGAGGGGATGCTTGACCTGGAGACAGAGCATAGAGGAAGGTGATGTGAGGAGACATAGAAAGAGGGTGAAAGGGCCTGGAACAGCAGATCCTTTCCTCACAGCCCCCAGAAGAAACCACCTCTGCCGAGACCTTGACTTTGGACTTCTGGGCTCCAGAACTGTGAGCAATACGTTTCTGTTGTTCAAGGTACCAGTTCATGGCAATTATTTTTCTTATGGTAGTGCTTGCTACCTAATACCTATTCCAAATCCCCATTTCTGGATGAGGCACTGGGAGAGGAAGAGAATAAGGTGTGTTTCTCAGCTGGTGAGTGAGGTGACTGTGCTTTGCGCCATTCCCTGTCTACTCCTGCACATCGATTGCTAAAGGAAAGCTCCCGGGGGCACCGGCATTTCTCTCGGCTTTATTAGTGGGGTGCCTCCAACATTCACATCAGTGCCTGCCCTGGCATCAACCAGTAGAATAAATGAATGAATGCTTTTTCTACCAATTTACCCAGAGTATCACCTAGGTTAAGGTAAAACATACACACACACATGCACAGCATATTACCCTGGAACGCGAGTTCCAAAGATGCATAGTAATTGCAAAAACAAAGAACATCCTGTTTTGTTCTCAGATGCCCTTTTCTCAGTCAGAGACCTATAATTATGGATACATTGTCTTTTGTTTACATATACATGTGTTTATTAGCTTTCCACTTTTTGCCTTCACAAAATTAAAAAGGCTTAAAATTTAATAACAATAACAATGTTTAAGATAAGGACTAGAAACAAAAACCTGGTAAAGATCGAACAAAGGTAAATACATTCAAAAAAGAAATCAGACAATTGCTACATTGAAATATTAAGCAGCAATAATAATAATGCCAAGAAAGTAACATTCACATTGTCAAACAAGAGTATGTCTATTATAGAATGCTTTGAGGTTCAGTATGGAGTCATTAGTTAACTTCTTCTTATTGTTTTTTTCCAAAGTCTTAAAAAATAGACAACTAATATTTATAAATAAAAGTCAAAGATAATTTCAAAAAGACAGATCATGCCAAATCTTATAGACAATAGAAAAAGAAGAAATACCTCAAAATCATTCTACTTAATCTGGATACACCTGATACTGAAATTGGAGAAAATATATTATTATAAAGGGGAAATTACAAACATATTTCACTTATAAATGAGGATGCAATATGATAAACATATTAACATGTTGAATCAAAAATTAATGTTTAAGTGATATATTTTGGTCCAAATTAAATAC
>CAUYQV010148836.1:0-24726 GCA_963574575.1 Galagoides demidoff
CCATCTCTAAAAATAGCTGGGAGTTATGCAGCCTTAAAAAAAAAATGGAGACCTTACCTCTTTTGTGTTTTCATGGATGGAGCTGGAACACATTCTTTGTAGCAAAGTATCTCAAGAATGGAAGAAAAAGCATTCAAAGTACTCGGCACTACTATGAAACCAATTTATAAACACCCACACTTTCATATGAAAGCTATAACCCAACTATAGCCCAAGAAGAAAGGGAAAGAGGAGAGAGAGGGGAGGGGGGAGATTGAGTGGAGGGAGGGTAATTGGTAGGACCACACAAACCTACGGTGCATTTTACAAGAGTACAAGTTAAATCTACTAAGTGTAGAATATAAATGTCTTAACACAATAACTAAGAAAATGTGGTGAAAGCTATGTTAACCAGTTTGGTGGAGTATTTCAAATTGTATATAAAGCCAGCACATTGTACCCCATAATTGCATTAATGTACACAGATATGATTTAATTAAAAAAAAATAGCTGGGAGTTGTGGCTGGTGCCTGTAGTACCAGCTACTAAAGAGGATAAGGCAAGAGCATCTCTTGAAGCCAAGAGTTTGAGGTTGCTGTGAGCTTGATGCGATGGCACTCTATCCAGGGTGACAAAGTGAGACTCTGTCTCAAAAAAGCAACAACAGTTTCCGGTATCTGTACCTCTACTACTATTCCTCCCATTCCTAGTTGAATCAACTCTAGTTAGGCTTTTATCATTCTATGATAAAACTGACCTGAGGTATGTCACCAATGGCTGTGTCTCCAAACTATTTTACCTTGACCTAAGAGCAGTTGACAATAGATTCATTCCTCCTTCATGGCTCCCTCCCTCCCTTGGCCCATGACAGTTGTCCTGCCCTCCTCCTTCTCACCAGCTGCTCCTTCTCTATCTCCTTTGTTGGTTTCTTTTCTTCTCTGCAACTGTGACCTTGTGCAAGTTAACCTTTCTAAGTGTCCTTATTTGTAAAGTGAATGACGAATAACAGGATCTGAGTTCTAAAATTGTTTTGAGGGTTAAATGAGCTAATATACTTAACATTTTTAGAGTCGAGTCTTGTACAAGGTAAGTGCTATGCTTGAGTTAGCTTTTATCATCCTTACCACCAGCCTCACCTCCATCATCACCATCATCATTACCGCACTGATCACTCAATAAATGCTGAACTGCCCTCAGTCTCCACAGCCTCTTCTTTATTCTGCCCACTTCACTCCTTAAGTTTTATGATTACCATAAAGAGCTTCATAATTCCTAAATTTCATTCTATAGTCTTACTTTTCTTATGAACTCAAGACTCCTACATTTAACTTCCTTCTTAACATCCTTACTTAGTATTCAATAGCCATTTCAAACTCGAAATGCCAAAATGTTCTTGATTTTCTCCTCAAACCTGTGGCTGCCATAATTTTTTTTCCATTTTTTTATTAGATCATAATTGTGTACATTAATTCTATCATAGGATACAGTGTGTTGCTTCCATATGCAGTTTGGAAAACTCTCATCCAACTGGCTAACTTAGCCATCATGTCTTTCTCATAATTGTTGTGTTAAGACGTTTATATTCAATCTTTAGACAAATTCACATGCACCCTAATAGGATAAATTATTGGCATGATCCCCACAATATCATTCTCTTCACCCATCCTCCCTCCTCCCCTCCCCCCTCCCCTTTCCCTGTAGTCTAGGGCTCCATTTGGATTGCAGCTTTCTTAAGATAGCTAACAATTAGTTTCATAATAGTGTTGAGTACATTGGATACTTTTTCTTCCATTCTTGAGACACCTTGCTAAGGAGGACATTTATATTAGGATCTAAGATATGCCTCGTGTGTAGATATAAAGGTATGACTAAGACACACACAGTTATTGTCTCATAAATCTAATATTCTGATGGTGAGAAGCAGGCATAAACAAGTAATTCAGAATTAGTCATTTCACAACAATAGTGTAACGCTGTGGAAGATAAGTAGAATACTGTGGAAGTTCATGACAAAGAGCCCTAACCTGAACAGGAAGGAGGTGATTCATACCCAGAACCTTGGCAGAGGTCTATTTCAAGTAAGTCATCTTCCTGAAGAGTGAGTAAGAATTAAATTAATATTGTCATATGGCCAGGCAGCATTTACATCTCCTTTATTGATCTGAGAAATTTATTTATTTATTTATTTATTTATTCTGCAGTTTTTGGCCGGGGCCAGGTTTGAACCTGCCACCTCCAGTATATGGGGCTGGCGCCCTACTCCTTTGAGCCACAGGCACCGCCCAGAAATTTTATTTTTTTATTGAGGTCACAGTCCACCCCAGCCAATAGAAGCTAAAAATACTAGACAATCATTTTCCCAACATTTCTTACAGTTAGAATGTCGCTACCCTTACATAGGCTCTGTCATAAAAGAACAAATTGGGAGAAAGTGCCACAAAATGAATAGGGAATGGAAGGGATATTTTCTAAAGTTATCAGCTGACAAGCAATAACCTGTTCCCTGAGGAGCAAGCTTGGCAGGGTAAACAGTCACCTATTGGGCTCAGTTTTGGAACAATGGTGTCTAGGCTGTATCAAGTCTGGTGTGAGGGAATGAGTGTGGACAGGAGTTCTGGCCTCATGGCCATAAGCTCTGTCCTCTAGAGATCTAATAATTCTATGCATATGAACCTCCTAACATCTTTTCTTTTTTTTTGCAGCTTTTGGCTGGGGCTGGGTTTGAACTCACCACCTCCAGCATATGGGGCCAGCGTCCTACTCCTTTGAGCCACAGGGCCACCCCCTCCTAACATCGTTTTCCTCCTTCACTTAGTCAGAGTTGGATTTTGTTGTTTACAACTGGTGAAGGAGTAGGAAAGAGTGAAAAGAGGTTTCTGATGGAGGTGAGAAAAAATGTCCTGCAGCCCCGACCAGCCTGGGTAGGTGAAAGCGGGAGCAGGACAGATGAGGCAAGTTGGTTGAACAGAGGTCACGAAGAAGGGGCCCTGAGGATTCTTTAAAATAAGGGACTCCTTACTATAGCCTAAGAGAAATGAAGCATCATTAAAGGATTTTCAGCAAGCAGAAGGCATGATGACATTTACATTGTTAGAGGTCACTCAGTGATGGGAGACTTCATGCTTGAAATTACTATGGTTAGGTGAAGAGTATAGCTGTGAAAATGGAGATCAAGGGCTGGATTTTCAAAATGCTGTGAAGTAAAGTAAACAGCCTCTGGCAAGGGGTCAGATGTGTAAGAGTACAACACGTTACACAACAACTTGTTTTTCTCCAACAGAAAGTGGAGGACAGATGGAAGAACTTAAATACACAGGCATGGTGTGGCGGATGTGATTTGCAGAAGTACATAGTTCGCCCAAGGCTGATAGTCTCTTAGCCCAAAATGAATAGATTACATTTCTCCTCGTTTCAAGCCGTCATTCTTTAGTAATTTATAAGATGATGTCATCTCTTTACATCAACTTGGTCCTTTTTTCATGCATTTGGAAAAGAACTAAAAACATTAATTTGTTCTATGGATCTACCCAAAACATGGAGATGCTATAGAAACAGAAGGGTTGAGAATCACTTTGGTTGATATTTAAGTTTTAAACAAAATTATTTTGTTAGTAATTATTAGTAATAGAATAAAAATAACTGTTAGCAAGTGTTAGTAATAGAATAAAAAATACTTATTCACACTAACAAAAATAAGTAAAATGTTCTAATAGTTGAAAGTTCTTTCACTGCTTTGTTTATAATGTTGCTGAACTCAACATCTGGTTCATTGGGTATTTATAATTGTCAGTAGAATCCAGCGCCTCAAAAAGTTCTGTCACTGGGGTCTATTTTATCCAACTACATGTCCTCTTATGTGGTCCTAAAGCATCCCAGACACACATGCATAGGACAGGATAGCGTGGGTTTAACTCAGTCTTCTTTGAGTGCAGGAATCACGGATCTTCTAAAATGAGATGCAGTTTCTCTGACACACAGGGTTCAACAACCTTTGTCATTGACCTATGTGGCGCCTGTGGATCCTCTGAGTTCACACTTCTAACTCTGACATTTCCATCTTTCTGTGAAGTGGATACACTCTTTTGCCTTCTGACTTCTCACCGCCCATCTCTCACTCTGACCAATGGCCTCTGTGTTCTCCTTCTTGATGTCGCATATCTGCCCCTGACCTTTTCCAGCACCTGTCTTGATCTGAAGTATGGCTATGATAACCCGATACCCATTTGTGACGTTTCCACAGCACTGTTATTAGAAGATTTCATAACATTATTGTTAAAAGCTCAGGAATAAAATCTTTTCATTATTACTTTAAGTTTCATGTGCCCAGGCTACAATTTTTAAAATGTACCAAAAAGATACGTGATAAACAGCTAGAACATGGGGAGTATTTACAGGAATATTGAACATTGTATAAATTATGGGCTATACTTAATATGCAGAATAACTGATCAATATTGGCTCATAAGTTGTAATAAATGAACCACATTAATGCAAGGTGTTAGTAATAGCAGAAACTATTGGCCAGCGAGTGGCATATGGGATTTGTGTATATTTTCTAATCTATTTTTCTACAAACCTAAAAATGTCTCATAAAGTTTATTAATATAGGCTTGGCACCTGTGGCTCAAGCGGCTAAGGCACCAGCCACATACACCTGAGCTGGTGGGTTCAAATCCAGCCTGGACCCACCAAAACAACAATGGCTGCAACCAAAAAATAGCCAGGCATTGTGGCAGGCGCCTGTGGTCCCAGCTACTTGGGAGGCAGAGGCAGGAGACTCACTTGAGCCCAGGATTTGGAGGTTGCTGTAAGCTGTGATGCCATGGCACTCTACCCAGGGGGATAGCTTGAGGCTCCGTCTCAAAAAAAAAAAAAAGTTTATTAATATAAAAAATAACATCTTTTTCTCCTAAGTTGTGCCCTACCACCTAGTTCATTTCCCAGCAGGCATTGTGTTTACAGAACGCTCTATATCCTACCAATACATTAAAAGTTGTAATGATGACTAGCCAACTATAGGTGCTGCTTTTGGCAGTGAAATCATGGTTCACCATGAGACAACAGCAGTACTCAGCGCCATGATTCTTACTTTAGCTCCACATTTCTTCCCATCCTATGTGGTTTGTTTGTGTTTTGTTTCCTCCTGAATCAGTGTTTCCGGGCCTGACGAGAATCCATTATTCACTTCCACTAGGTTCTAGAGATCATAATTTCACAGTAATTCACATAATAATTTTAATACCTGTCTAATCCTCTTACACATGTTTGACAAACTGTTCTTCAATGGGAAGGTTTGGTTAAGTTCAGTGTTTTAAACACATGTACTAGGCAGATGTCTTAGAAATGTCCTTAATCGCAACGTAAACAGCCCCTATGCCTATTGAACAATAACTGATCTGCTTCCCGATCACGCGGCCTCCTCCACACACTTGATCTGTGAACCCTGGATTGTAATGCTAGTTCTATGCGGACCAAAAACAGCAGCTTCAGGATTCTAGGTTGTGTCTTTTCTCAGCCCTTTGCACATCTAACATGGAAAGCCAGAGCAATCATGTGGCATAACCTCGGGGCTTCCATTACATAACTACCTAGACCACAACTTTTGCACCCATGTATGGGGCAGTCCTAAGAGTGGGTCTTCAGTAGATAATCCAATAAGGTAAATAAAAACAACATGAGCATTATACAAAACAGCAGAAATTATTAAATTTTATTTGTGCTGGCTTATTTTTCTAAACAGAATACTTTAAAGTTTGATTTAACATGTATTTAAGTCACCATTATTTCTATCCATTCAACATAATGGTGTGGTACGTCGGGTCAGTGCTCCCAATTCTTCAGTACTACATGGTAATAGAATTCTGTTCATATTCTTTGGTGACTTTGCCATACCACCCATGATGTGGTGCAGACATTCCCGCCCCACAACCTTGGGCTCAGCTGTTTGACCTGCCTGGGCAAGGGAATACAAGTGTCTATAGACAAAACAGGCGTGATGGATGACTAGAGAGGTGATTGTGTAATTGGTGTTATTCTCCCAGAAATTTCCCTCTCCCATGGGAAAAATGTGTCCCATGTAGTCATTTCCCCTTCGACCTGAATGCAGAGATGGAGCATATTGAGGAGACCTAAATCCAAATCAAAGCCAGGAGTCTTTGCCTAAGCCTGGAAGACCCCAGGCAGATGAGTCAAATGGCAGTTGACCTGGAGACCTGTGAGTAAGAAAAGTAAATGCTTGCTGTTGGAAACAAGTGAAATGCTTGTGGTGATTTATTACCAGCATTATGTCAGTGAAGTAAAAACATAAAGAATGACAATGTATGTTTCAAAAGTACTAAAAATAATTAAAATATTCACGTCCCCTGCCAAGGCTCTCAGCAGTATTAAACAGCCGAACGCTCACTCATCTTTAATTTTGTGTATTAATACTTTTTTGGGAATCTGCACACTTGTTATTAAAAGCAGGTCAATATCTCCTTTATATCCCTTCATATTTTTTTTGTCTTTAACAAAATAAAACAAACTTGCCAGTATAGAATTATTCCAAACCATATAATTTGGAAAGATAAGAAATATATTTTGAATGATCACAGAATGTTCATGTTTTAAAGTACTTAGTTTTATAATAAACACCAGTGAGTAAATATATATCTCCTAATGAAAGCATCTCCTTGAAACTTTCTTAACTTATACTAAGTGTACGTGTTCAATATGTATAAAACAAAAGAATAAAATGAAAGTATGGGAGTTGTTTATCACCTACGATAATCATCAGACTTGGAGTACGAATAGAGTTTAAGCCAAATAATAGCGACTTCCATTTTCTGTGGCATGGAAGTGCATTTTGTGTATAATTCTAATAGTCTCAACAGCTCTTCAGAATAAACATTATTATTTCTGTTTTGGAACTTACGATACTGAAGCTGGAGGAAGTTGAAAGTGATCTCTGTTTGACACAGACACTAAACCAGGGCTTCAGTAAAATGATTTGTCTGACACTATAACCACAGTGCCCTCTCGCAGTATTCTAAGGTCATTCCTCTTTTAACACTTCCAGATATCCACATATCTGTATTCATTAAAATGGTTGCTGTGTATTCATTAAAATGAGTTGAATTTAGAGTGGACACATATTTACTTCTCCAAGAGACAGAAGTTAGCAAGGGTAAATTGTTCCGTCAAAGCACTGCAACATGATCAGGTTTGTTTGGATCTTGTGTTGACTCTGCCTGTTTTTTATTTAATTCGGATGAATATGAGGGTTACATTGTTTAAAGTTGCTAGGTAAAGTTCAAGTTGTAGTTGAACACTTCACCCAGGACGGGGCCATATACCCTTACTTAGTGCCCATTAGGTGAGAACTTACTACTCCCCCTGCCTCCTTTCCTCCCCCCTCCTTCTTTCCTCCTCCCCCAGTTTAATTCAGTTTTCTCTTGTGTGGGCATGTAGTTGTTTATCTACTAGTTTCATGTTAGTATTGAGTACGTTGGATGCTTGCTTTTCCATCCTTGTGATACTTTACTAAGGAGAATGTTCTTCAACTCCATCCAGGTAAATACAAAAGATATAAAGTCTCCACCTTTATGTATAGCCCTTCCATTTTATACTGCAATACCATTACTAGATATCCACCCAGAAGTAAAAAAAAAAAAATTATTTTACTATAAGGACATTTGCACTAGGACATTTATCACGGCTCAGTTCATAATTGCCAAGATGTGGAACCAACCCAAGTGCCCATCAACCCATGAATAGATTAATAACCTGTTTGTTTTTTAAAGAAAAATAGGAAGATTACCAGATTCTCAACATCCATAACCTTTGTGGTTCTTGTGTTGGCCAAATTCTTGACCCAGACCTTCTAACTAATATAAATGTAATTCAGCCTGGACTCGTGATTTTCCAGGAGCAATTCCTTCAAACAATTAGCGGCACTTTCTTCATGATTTTTTTCCCATATTACATGCTGCCATATGGCAACAAGAACCTAACACAGCACAACATATGGAAAACTTGCCATGCCTGGGAAAACATTAAAGAAAAATATAAAAATAAGAGATGCTGCCATTGCTCATACCACTGCATAAGAAAATTGCTCACTGGTGCCAAAGCATAAGCGGCTTAACATAGCTCTTATGTGTGACTTTTATTTTGTGTTTAAGTCTGGGTTACCAAGCAATATCCTGTGAGTGTTGCTCCCCGCTTGGATGCCTGTTGGCTCACGACGTTTTTCTGCTTAATTAGTGGCCTAACGTGGCCAATGCAGAGTGTTATTTCCTTCCACCTTTGGCAAAGTCTTCTATGCTTAATTTTCACTTATATCACTGTTGAATTAGTCTCTCCCAGTAGCTACGTCCAAATAATCCTTGATCACTTCTTCCTTACCTCCCATGCTCAACAAAACACACAGACAAAAGGGTTAACTATTTGACTTCAGAAATACCTTTGAATCTAGCTTCTCTTTTCCATCCTCATTGCCCTTACATTTGAACACATATTCCTATTTGGAAAATTGCAAAGACAATTTTTCCTCTCACTTAGACTAGTCTTTCCTCCTGTCAATCTGTCTCTGGCTGGAGCTAGAGTTAACATTTGGGGACACAATTTAGATCCAATCACTTCTGTCTTTCAAAACTTCTGCTGGTTTCAGGGATAGGAAAGAATTAGACACAAACTTTTAGTATAATCCTTCAGGAGCTTCACCACCTGATGCTAATGAATCTGGTTCATAGCATTTCTACCAATGCTATGCTCCCAACACAGCAGACTCTTTTATACCACATATCTCCATATGGCTTGTGAACTAATCCTCTGATGCTCTGGAGGATTAGAATTTGCCTCACAAATTCCAATGTGTGTATGAAATGTCTCCTCAAAAAATGGCTACTACTTCTGTGTGTCCATAGATCTCAGAGTACCCGGTGAGCTGTTTGTTTCTAAGTCTGAGTCACCCTCTCTGTAAACATGCCCAGGAGAGGTAAGTTGTATAATGCCTGACACTTAAAAGCCACTCATTAAATAAATGCTGAGTAAGTGAATCAATTGATCAATAAATAATCCAACATATCTGTTTTAAGAAAATCTCATTTTCAACACATATTATATTATTTTAAAGTGGACTTTGAAAACTTAAAAAATAATTCATTTAAGAAGAAAACTAAAGGGGCCCCACCTACCATGGCCAATGCCCGAGTGTGCCATCTGGGGCCTGAGGGTCAATGCGCACTGCCCACCACTACAAGCCGCTGCATACACCATTTGGGCCACCACCACCCCTGGTGCCTGAAAACTGGCCCCCATGTTCTCCCTTCCTTCAGAAAAGGCTTATGATGGCCTCTGATAACAACTGCAGTCTATGCCACTGAGGAACTCCAGGACTCCCCTGACACTGATTACAGCTACAGAAATCATATGAAGATTGCACTACTGTATTCACACTGAATCAAAGCCAAAGCACTCCCCAAAAGCAACATTACAGACACTATACATATCTGTAAAGCCCATTCATGATATTGGAAGAACTGCCTATTACACAAAATATACAGGTATCAAAGTAAGAACGCAAGACCCATGGAAAAGCTGAAAACATTACACCTCCAGAGAGACACAATAATTCTGTAGAAACTGATGCTACAGAAAAGGAAACTTATTTAACACTTGAAAAATGATTCAAAATAATTATTCTCAAAAACTCAATGAAATACAAGAAAATACATAGAAACAATACAAGATTGGGGAAAATAATTCATTACCTGAATGAGAAATTCAGAAAAGACAAAAATATTATGAGATAAGACAACTAAATTTGAGAACTTACTCCTGGAAAAACTGATGCATACATCATTGCTGAGTAACACTACAGCCATTTCCTTGAAAAGCTATACACTGACGCCAGCACCTGGTCCACCCTTAAAAACAACGTTGGAACATTTTTCTGGAATGACCATCAGAGCTGACAGCATACATCATGTTATACATGATATATATTACCTGATATATGTATATATAGCAAATAAAACAGATTTTAAGTCAGAAACTATAAAATGAGACAAAGAGGGTCATTATACAATAATAAAGAAATCAATTCATCAAGAGGATATAACAATTAAACAGGCACCCAACACCAGAGCACCCAGATATAGAAAGCAAATATTACTATATCCAAAGGGAGAGAGAGACTCCAGTACGATAATAGGTCCGGAATTCAAGACCCCACTTTCAGTGTTGTATAGATCATCTCCACGGAAAATCAAGAAAGAAATGTAGGATGGAAATTGCACATAAGACCAAAGGGATTTAGTGAACATTTACAGTTTTTCATCCCACAACTGCACAATTCACATTTTTCTCATCAGAACATGGAACATTATCCAGGATAGAGCATATCTTAACCTACAAAACAAGGCTGAATAAATTCAAAAAAGTAAACATTATATCAAGTATCTCTTCCGATAACAGTGGGATAAAACCAAAACTCAATGGGGATTAAGTGGCAGGCTTCTGACAAACCATCACATCAGTGAAAAAATAAAGAAACAAAAAAATTCTTAAAACAAATGAAAATAGAAATACAGTAAAACCTATAGCATAAAGAAAAAGTTGTACGAAGAGGGAAATTTATGGCAATAAATCCCTACATCAAATCAAAAAGTAGAAAGATTTCAAACAAAGAACCTAACCATGCACTTTAAGGAATTAGAAAAACAAGAACCAAAGAAACTCATTATAAATAGAAAGAATTAAATAGTAAACATGGGAGTAAAAATAAATGAAATTGAGACTAGAAAAATGAAAAAGAGGAACAAAATTATAAGTTGTTCTTTGAAAAGGTAAAAAAAAAATAGGTAAACTACTTGCTAGATTAACTAAGAAAACAAAAAAGGAGAAGAAACAAATAAAATTTGAAACAAATGGGAAGGACATTGCATTTGATGCCACAGGAATACTAAGGATCATCAGAGACTATTTTGAGAAAATATTTGCTAACAAAGTGGAAAACCTAGAGGAAACAGGTAAATTCCTGTGTGTAAACAAGCTATCAATAATTGAACTAAGAAAAAAATAGAAATCCCAAACAGACAAGTCATGAATCATTTGAAATCAGTTATATAATGAAATCAGTTATAAAAAGTCTCCCCACAAAGCATAGTTCAGGACTGAATGGGTTTACTGTTGCCTTCCACCAATCTCATAAAAGAAGAAATAACACCAGTTATTTTCATAATATTCTTAAGAAATTTAAGGGGAAGGAATTTTTCCTAACTCATTCCATTAGACAAGCATTACTAAACTTATACTAAAACCAGGAAAGGATACAAGAACAAAAGAAAATTATAGGCCAATATCTCTGATGTACATACATACAAAAATTCATCAATAAAATACTAGCAAACAAAATCTAACAATACATTAAAATAAAATATCATGATCAAGTTGGGTCTATCCCAGGGTTCCAAGGATGGATTAACATATGCAAATCAATATATCTCATAATTTATATCAATAGAATTAAAAACAAACACCATATGATGATCTCAATAGGACCAGAAAAAGCAATTGATAAAACTCAGTATCTCTTAATGATAACTCTCAAAAATTATGATTAGAAGGAATATATCTTAAAATACATAGAACATATATAACAAATCCACAGTCTTTTTCCAGCTCATACTGAATAATGAATATCAAACTGTATGAGAAAAGCTAAAAGTCTTTTTTCTGAGAAATGGCACACAACAAAAATATCCACTTTCACCACTTTCACCATAGTACTGGAAGTCCAAGCCAGAGCCATCAGGCACAATAAAGACAAAAAACTATCCAAAACTGGAGAAAAGCAAGTCAAACTGACTCTCTTTGCAGAGAACATGATAGTATATACAGAAAAATCTAAAAACTTCACCAAAACATTCTTAGAACTGACAAATTTAGTAAAGTTCAAGACACAAAACCATCATAAAAAATCAGTAGCATTTCTATACACCAATAATAAAATAAGATTAACAAATCAATCCTATTAACAATACCTACCCCCCAAATTAAATATGTGGGGATAAATTTACCAAGGATGTAAAAAACCTCCACAAAGAAACCTACAAAACTCTAAAGAAAAACACAGAAAAGAACGCAAATGGAAAAGAATCCCATAATTATGCATCAGAAAAAGGAATATTTCTGCAATGACCACACTGCACAAAGCAATCTACAGATTCACTGCAATCCTACCAAAATACCAATGATATTCTTCACAGAAATAGAAGGAAAAAAATCCCAAAATTTGATGGACCACAAACATCCTCAAATTGCCCAAGCAATACTGAGAAAAAAAGAACAAAGTTGGAATCATTACCTACCTGACTTCAAAATATACTCCAATAATATAGTAATGAAAACAACATTGTTTTGGTATAAAAATAGATACAAACTAATTAGGCAGAATAGAAAGCCCGATATTTAAATATGCTCACATATTTATAAACACCTGATTCGCAAGAAAGTTGCCAAAACCATATACATTGGGGAAAGGATAGTCTCTCAAGAAAATGCTTCTGAGAACACTAGATAACAGATATAAAAGAATGAAAGTAGATCCTATCTCTAACCATGTACAAAAACAAACTCAAAATGGATTAAAGGCTTAAATGTAAAATGTAAAACTATAAAACTACTAGAAGAAAATATTATGGAAACACATGAGCAAAGGTCTGGGCAAAGATTTTATTGCTAACATGTCAAAATCATGACAAATGAAAACAAAAATAGACCAATAGGATTATACTGAACTAAAAAGCATAGCCAAAGAAACAATCAATAAAGTGATTGTTCCTATAGAATGGGAGAAAATGGTTGCAAACTATTCATCCAATAAGGGACTAAAATGCAATATGCAAGGAACTCAACAGAAAATAAGCAAACAGTCCCATTCAAAAATATGCAAAAGATATGAACAGATTTTTCTTAAAAGAAGGTCTACAAATGGCCAAATGGTATTAAAATATTTTTAAAAAGTGTTCAGTGTTACTAATCATTAAGTAAATGTAAATAAAAACCACAATAAGATAGCACTATATCTCAGTTAGAGTGGTTACTATTAAAAAGACAAAACATAAATGCTGACAAATATGAACAGAAAAGGGAACTCTTATATATTGTTCATGAGACAGAAAAGTAATGGAGTCATTATGAAAAACACTATGGATATTTCTCAAAAAATTAAAAACAGAAGTACCACATGATCTAAAATCCCACTACTGAGACATCAATATATCAAAGGGACACCTCCACTCTAATGTTTATTGCAGCACTATTACCAATGGTCCAGAGATGGAATTAACGTAAGCATTCTTCAACTGATGAATGGAAAAAGAAAATGTGACACACACGCACACCCAGCAAAATGCTATACAGCCACTAAAAAGAATGAAGTTCTGTCATTTGCAGCAACATGAATAGAACTTGAGGACATTAGGTTAAGTGAAATAAGTCAGGCACAGAAAGACAAATCCTTACATCCCTCCTTAATTTATAATAATCTCTCTCAATATATAAACATTATGTGTATCTACCAAGTTTCTATATTTCTTAGTCCATTTTCAGACAATCATCATTGATTATAAACTTTTAATAATTGATGGAAAAATCATCATGAAGAAATTGTAAACAAATTCTGCATGTATTGTACATTTGTTATAGTTCTAAGGAAGCCTCGAGAAAGAAAAATATATTGGATTAATATACTGCAGAAATTTTCAACAGTGCTACATCAACCTTGAGGCTGCTAAAATAACTACAGGTTAATTACAATGAGTAACTGACACTGTCCTTACCTACTGAATACGAGTCTTTTACAAGGCCCAAAGAAAGATGTGTGTGGTTTATATTTAGACATTTCACTGGTGTTCAAGCTTTGTTATTCTCAGCAAAATACCTTACAAGTAAATTTACCAAAACATAATGCTTTCTTGACAAATATGTACAGCCCACCATTTATGAGTATAGCTTTTTTCTATAATTTGTGCATAATTATATGAACTTTCCAATTTTTTTAAATGTATTTTAAGTTGTTATGAACTCCTTATAGTTGTGCAGACTTATGGGGCATATCTTCTGTCTTGATACAAACATACAATTTGTAATGACCAAACCTGAGTAATTGAGATATTCATCATCTCAAATATTTCCCATTTCTTTGTTTTGGTAGAACTCCAAATCTCTTTTTGCTACTTTGAAATATCCAATAAATTATTGTTACAGTCACCTTGTTGTGCTGTTGAACACTAGATGCTACTCCTTCCATCTAACTGTATTTTGTACTCATTCACCAAGCTCTCTTCATCCCACCTCACTGCACTTCCCAGGCTCATGCAACCACCATTCTATATATGCCCTCCATGAGATCAAATGTTTTAGTCCTCACATGAATAAGAACTTGTGATATTTGTCTTCTAGGCCTGGCTTATTTCATTACCATAATGTCCTCCAGTTCCATCTATGTTGCCTCATATGACAGGATTTCATTCTACTTTATGGCTGAATAATATTCTGCTGGGTATACATTTTCATCTGTTCACTAATTGATGGACATTTAGGTTGATGTTGATCTGGGCTATTGTGAATAGTGCTGCAGTAAGCATGAGAGTGAAGATACCTACTTAATATAGTTCTGTTTTTTTTTTCCTTTAGATTTATCTCTAGCAGTAGGATTGCTGAACCATATTCTACTTCTATTTTTAGTTTTCTCAGATGCCTCCATACTTTTTTCCCTAGTGGGTACAAATTACAGTCCTATAAAAAGCACATGAATGTTCCCTTTTATCCTCATCCTTGCCAATACTTTTATTTTTGGTCTTTTTTTATATTAATAGCTATTTTAACAGTGTGAGATGATATCTCATCGTGGTTTAATTTGCACTTCCCTGATGATGGATGATGTTGGACATTTTTTTGTGTATCTACTGGAAATGTATAGATCTTCTTTTGAGAAATGTCTATTCAGATCTTTGCCCATTTTATCAACAAATTTAGAATTTTTGGTATTGAGCTTTTTGTAGTCCTTATATATTCCGGTTCTTAATCTCTCATGGGATAAATAGTTTGCAAATATTTTCTCCCATTCTATAGGTTGTCTCTTCACTTTATTATTTCCTTTGCTAAGCAGAAAAATTTTCACTTAGTGCAACCCCATTTGTCAATTCTTGACTTAGTTGCTTATACATTTGAGGTCTTACTCAAGATATCTTTGCCCAAACCAATGTCTGGAAGCATTTCTCCAATGTTTCCTTCTAGCGGTTTCAGAGTTTCAGTTTTCACATTTAAGTCTCTAATCCATTTTGAATTGATTTTTCTATATGGTAAGAGAAAAGGGTCTAGTTTCATTCTTTTGTACATAAATATCTAATTTTCCCAGTTTTCGAAGTATGTTTTCCTCAATGTATGTTCTTGTCACCTTGTCAAAAATGAACTGATTGTAAATTTGGGTTCTCTCTTCAGATCTATTGATCTATGTGGGATTCATTTTTCATTTCTTTTGTCTTTTATTTTTCCTTTTTCCTTTTGACAATACTGTTCTGTTTTGATTATTATAGCTTTGTAGTATAGGTATTCTGAAGTCAAGTAGTATGTTCCCAGGTTTGTTCTCTTTGCTTAGCATTGCTTTAGTTATTTTTTTTATGGCTGTATACAAGTATACAACTTTAGAATTTATTTTTATTCCTGTAAAATGTCATTGGCATTTGGTAAGGATAATCTTGAATCTGTGATTGTTTGGGTGGTTATTTTAGCAATATTAATTCTTCCAATCCATGAATATGAGATCTCTTTCTTTTGTATGCTCTTAAATTTCTACTATCAATGTTTTATAGTTTTCATTATAGAGACCTTTCACTTCTTTAGTTAAGTTTATTTCTTTTATTTTTTAAGGCATAAAATGTTTATTATGATGAAAAAGTCTGACCACTAACAACCAACAGACTTTGGAGGGAACAACACTGTAAGATCACAAACCTATCTTTCCCCACATCTACTAAGTGTATAAAACAAGTTTTGCAAATTTTCCAACTCCACCACTTCTTCTAGTGTTTTTTATATCTTCATAGGAGGGGTGAAAATTCCTTACTATAGAAAATTCCCTGTCAAAGTACCTATTGTTTTTATCCTTGAGTCAAACTATAGGAGTCTCAGCATATTAAGAAAAATGTTGAATATGAATAATATTTTCTTACAAATTTGTAAATGTTTTTCCTTTTTAACTGTCTATATTCTGACCCATGGAGCAGCAGGTGCCACCAGGGGTCTGAGGATGGCATCTGCAACACACCAGTTTGCATAGCCTGTGGACACATGTGAAGAGGACCAGCATTCAGCTCTCAGTAGGAGCGTGGAATCAACTGTTGAGCATTTCTGCCATCAATTCCAATCATAGAGAGGTATATGCCCTTTTTTCAGTACTTCATTCCCACCAGAGACTTTTTATTAAGGCCTTGTTCCTGTGGACACATCTGGGGCACAACATGTTACCCTCAAGATGTGGGGATGGAAAATTGCAGGCTGGAAGCAGGAAGAGCGTGCTCACTTTCCCTGCCTTCTTTTCAGGAACCCAGTCTTGTCCTGCATGAAATTGCAGGTGAACCCAACTATCCGTGTCTTCAGGGAGACTCTTCCCATGGACCACACACCATCTGACATCACAGTCCTTCTGGGGAGATTCCACTACCTCTGTGGATGACCCAGCACTTGCTGCAACTCTGGCCCAGGAGGCCAACAAAGTCTCTGGGGCAGAAGTTGTCACAACAACTGTATTAACTTCCTCAAGGAGAGAGGCAGACTCCAAGATAGGCAAACCCCCTTCTTCAGGGGGAGAACCTAATCCAGGAGGGAGAGCTACTACAGGAGGATCAGACCCCTGAGCACACACCCTTTGCACAGAACCTTCTGGGGACATTTCTTTCTTTTCCACATTTAACTTTTCTTAAAGTGTTTTCCGGATCTTGGCCTCTTTTGCTATTCTAGGAATATCCTCTTGATTTGGGAAAGGGTGTGTGCATAAACGTTTGTATACCTCCATTTTCTGGCCTTTGGTGCTCAGGTGTACTTGCTGGCACCAGGCCCGTACAGTGTCCCAGTGAAGCAGATTCACTGGGGGCAGTTCGTGGGATATTGGAGGAATAGGCGGTACCTTCCTCTGAGGTTTTGGCATATCACCATGTTCTGCTTTCTTTGGGGGGCAGCAGAACTCTTTGTTATCCTTGACAGATTTTTTTTTCATTTGGTCCCCTTTGCTGAGGTTCCTGGTATAGCAGGTACATTCTGTTGACTTGCAGCTTGCTGATCCTCTAGGTCAACACTGTAATTCCCACACTCTTCTCTGGCCTTCTCTGTGGAGTTCCACTCCTTGCCTTTTGCGTTCTCCATAGTTGGGAAGAAAAGCATTAAGTTTATTTCTAATTTTTTTTTTTTTTGCTATTGCAAATAGGTTTCTTGATTTCTCTTTCAGATTGTTTGTTGCTCATACTGACTTTTGTATAATGATTTTGTATCCTGAGATTTACTGAATTCATTTATCAGTTCTAACATTGTTTTGGCTGAGTCATTAAGTTTTTCTAAATATAAAACCAGATCAACTGCAAACAAGGGCAATTTGACTTTTTCCTTTTCTATTTGGATGCCCTTATTTCTTTTCCCATAGAAGTATCGCTTTAAATTTGCCTCTACCTGGCAAAAGTCCATTTCACCATAATGTGGCTAAAGAAATACTTATAACATTGTTTCAAATTCATGAGACCCCCATTTATATTTTATTTCATGTCAGCACACATTTCAGGTTAAGGTTCAGGTGACAGAAATATATTTTCCCCTACTAAAATAGTGATGGTATTGTCAGGGATGTCTTAGGTGGCAAACAGGTCCACAACATATGACCTCTGCACATATACAGAAGGTAACCCTCCAGACCAAGTATTCTCCCAGGAGTTAGAAATTAAACAAAAAAATTACTGGAGGGAAAAAACATACCACCTGTTTGTTATGCCTTGCATTTAATACAAAATCAGAAAGATACAGAAGAAAATAATTTAACCTTAGGCCCCCAAATCACAGAGAAACCAGCCTGTAAATACTAGAGCCATAATAGAACATGACACACGAAATCAGCAACAAAACTACATCACTATGAGTCTGGCAAAGCTTGATCACAAAGCTATACGTGTAAAGAGAGACGTGAGGGACTTGTTTATTGTCAAGTCAGTTTTTTTTTAAATTTTCCAAAATTAAAATGAAATTCTAAATGAAGGCAATCCAACTTTGGAAATAATAGACAGAAAGATAGATAAGAAAGAGTAAACCCAGGTCAAAATGACCATTTTATCCATCTTTATGCTTCTAGATCCTTCCTGATATTCAAAGCCAAATTCAACTGGTAATTCCCATCAAGTTGCACAAGAAAGAATTGTCTGTCTTCTGTGATATGGAGGGCAGGTGCTTAAATATTTGATTAATCTCCTAAATAAACATGTCTTCTAATATCTAGATAGAAATAAGTTTTATTTCACTAAATAATCATGGCATTTTGTCTACACCTTTTTCTGTTTTCATCACTCTGTATGTGATAATATACACACATGGCATATATAGCTGTCATGTACAATTTCTTTGAGGACAAAGGTTATGTATGATTAATTTTCCAGTAGGAAAAATAACTTATAAAAAGAATGAGCATCTGAAAAATATGAGCAAATTTTTGTTTTGTTTTCAAATTCTGGTACATAATGGAAATATGGCAATAAGGAAAATTTTCCACCCACATGGCAATCTGAGTACAGACAGACCATCATTCTAAGGGGAAGTTTTAAAAATGGAATTCTACTTCCTAAGGACAAATAAGTTCTAAGTAGAAACTTAACTCTCCAGAGAACTTCTGATACACAAGTTTATTTCTCTAAGAACTAGAGAGTTTATGTATCTGCTTTTATTTTGCAATTATAGAAATGACACCTCTAGGGATGACAATAAATATTTTATAGTTATAAAAAGAATCGGAAAAATAAGATAATTTTTCTCAGCCAATATGTATGTGACATGGAGCATACTGCCTGTTTGTTATGCCTTGCATTTAATACAAAATCAGAAAGATACAGAAGAAAATAATTTAACCTTAGGCTCCCAAATCACAGAGAAGCCAGTCTGTAAATACTGGAGCCGTAATAGAATATGACACACGGAATCAGCAACAAAACTGCAACAGAAAATCACAATTCTTTTCATTCTTTGTTAATATAAAAACATCGAAGATGTTCCATCCAGATAAAAATTAATAGCAAAGAAATTCTATGAGTGTTGTCATATTATGTGCTAATCACCACTAATGCCCCACTGACTCACATGCCTGCCTTCCCCCACTCAGAACTGCTGAGAACAAAATTCATAAGACAAAGAACAGTGTTTATGACAGGAAAATATATTATTAAAATAAATGACCACGTGACACACATGTCTTTGCTGTAGATAATTTATCTTGCTCTCAGTCTAGGCAGTTCAGGGGCTGATTATCCAATCTGGATGCTATCCTGAAAGCTCCTCCCTTCTTCTTACTCTTTTTTGGAACATTTATCAGAAACCAGAAAAAAGGAAGAGGTTACAATGAGGAAAAAAAATCCATTTAGTCTCTTTTCAATCAATTTGTTAAACATTGTTGAGAGGGAAAATGGAAACTTGTAATTAAATTAGTACTTTTGATTACCAGTGGATTTCATCTTTTCTTACACTGAAAGTAATTACCACGGATAATGAAGATTCATCTTCATAGCATTAAGAAAAATGCTTCAAATCAGACAGAGACAATTTAGAGAAGGTGGGAGAACTGAGGAAATCGAAAATAAGAGAATGTATCCCCAGGCCTCCCATTCCTACCTCTGGTCCAGCCCCACTGCCTTTCCTCTCAGGAGGCTGCACAGAGCGTACTCCTGTACACAAAGTGAGAAATAGAGCATGATAAATAGCATCTATGCACTTCAGAATTATGGGTTACCATAGTAGCAAAGCACTTGAGGTGTACTGATGTACTGTGTTTGGAATTGAAATATTAACTGAAAGATCCTGATGCTGTTTCTCCTAGATTAAAAAAAATAGAGCTTACCAATAAATGCATAGCTGCAGAGCTTAGCTTCAAGTGAAAGTTTTTAGATTGTCTGCCATGAAAACAACAATTAACAGAGAAACCTATGCACTTACAACATTGATAAGAGATCTATGAGCATTAGGATAGTTGAAGAGAATATAAACTGGCAAGAAAGGCACTTTATGACTATAATCCCTAACTTGCTGAGAAATCTTTCAGTGTTTTCATCGAGGATATGAGGTTTTCTCCGATGTTCTGTGAACCATCCCACACTGGTAATTATCTGGTGCTGAGTATGACTTCTGCATTTTATTCAAGGATATCCCATAAAATCAAACCAAGATAGCAAAAATAGATCATCTTCTTGTCCATATTCCCTGAAATTAATACATAGAAAAATTCATTTACCCTCTAAATTATTTTACTAGGGAGATGATACCTACATCTAGAAGTGACTGGGGCATCCACAAGGTTAAATGGTATTTATAGAATGGAAAACCATTTTTTTCAGAAAGGATACAGTAGACTTTGATCTATCTGATTTTTTATTTTAGAGTCACTCACTGGTGACATTACCCTGTAAGATATATATAATTTATTTTATTTTATTCTAGTGCATTAAAAATTAGGAAGGCTCAGAGGGAATATAACCTAACCAAAAGAAAAAGTTGCTTGTCCACCATGCTAGAGAACACAATTTACTGAAATTAACTATATTCACCTCTCTAGATGAGTCATTGGTGAGTTTATTAATAGCTAACTCAAAACTATTATGATTCAAATCTATAAAAATTCAGTACCTTTCATTTGCCTGCTATAACTTTTCTGTACTGGACAGTGTGGACGGGATAGGCCACCTGATATGTGAAATTTTCTTTGAAATATATTATTACCTTCTCTTCCTTTTCTTCTTTCCTTCCTCTTTGCCTCCCTCCATTTCCTTACCATTTCTTCAATCTGGCTTTTATCGACATGCTACAGTTAAAAAACAAATGTATTTGTCTAGGCCTAATGAAGATTTAGGATGCAAACAACTGAATAAAGTTTGTTCATAAATTTAGGGGTTCTTATGTTCTGACACTTGTATCCTGTAAATATGTTACCTTACACAGGAAAAGAAACTGGCCACTGTGATTTAAAGTAAGAAAACATGAGATGGGGGTATTATGCTGGGTTCCCCGGTGGGCCTAATCTCATCTGTGAATTCTCAAATGTGGAGAAACGTTGGGCTGCAGATACAGGGAACTGCGATCATCAAGATCAGAAAATAGCATCAGGCAGATTCACGGCTCTGTCGCTCTCTGAGACTCAGGGCCCTGTAGGAGCTAAGGGCAGACTCCAGCTGACAGCTGGCAAAGAAACAAGAGATCTCAGTCCTACAACCAGATGGAACTGAATTCTTCCAGCACTTGAACAAGCAAGGAAATGGGCTCCCCCCGGGGCCTCCAGATATGTACCAGCCCCTTGCTTTTAACTCAGTGAGACCAGTACCAGACTTCTGATCTACACGACTCTAAGATAATGCGGCATATTAATGCTGTCTTAAGCCCCCAACTTTGTGGTAATTTCTTATTATAGGAATAGAAAAATAATGCAATAGAGTTATAAACTAGTAAATAATAATAAATATAAACACATTAAATGTGATGTGGCCAGTGCTTAGGAGAGAGATAGGCAAAGCACACTGGGAGTTTTAGTTTGCTAAGGCTGTCGCAACAAAACACAAACTGGGTGGCTTGAAGAACTGAAGTGTATTTCCTCACAATTCTGGAGGCCGGAAGTCTGAAGTGCGAGATGAAGGTCTGGGCAGGCTTGGTTTCTTCTGAGGCCTCTTTTTTTTTTGTTTAATTAAGTCATATACACATAGATCATGAATACATTTATGCATATGTGGGGTACAATGTGTTGATTTATACAACCTGACATGGTTACATCAAACCAATGAACAGAGCTTTCACCTCATTTACTTGATTATTGCGTTAAGACATTTGTGTTCTACACTTGGCAGATGTGACTTGTACCCTTGCAATATGCTCCATAGGTGTGGTCCTGCCTTTTACCCTCCCTCTATCAAACCTCCCTCTCCCCTTCCTTCCCACTCCATTTTTCTCCTTCCTGGGCTATAGTTGTGTCCTATCTTTCATAAGAAAGTGTGAGTAAATATAAGTTGTTTTCATAGAAGTATTGAGTACTTGGATACTTTTTCCTCCATTCTTAAGATACTTTACTCAGGAGAGTATGTTCCAGATCCCTCCATGTAAACATAAAAGAGGTAAAGGCTCCATCTTTCTTAAGGCTGCATAGTATTCCATGGTGTACATATACCACAATTTATGAATCCATTCATGGGTCGATGGGCACTTGGGCTTCTTCCATGACTTGGCTATTACGAACTGAGCTGCAATGAATAATCTGGTGCAAATATTTTTTTTGCAAAGTGATTTTTGATCTTTTAGATATACTCCTAGGAGAGGAATTGCAGGATCCAATAGCAGGTCAATTTTTAGATCCCTGAGTGTTCTCCAAACTTCTTTCCAAAAGGAACATATTAGTTTGCATTCCCACCAGCAGTGCAGAAGTGTTCCCTTTTCTCCACATTCACGCCAACATCTGTAGTTTCGGGATTTTGTTATGTGAGCTACTCTTACTAGAGTTAGATGGTATCTCAAAGTGGTGTTGATTTGCATTCCTCTGATGATTAAAGATGACAAGGATTTTTTCATGTGTCTGTAGACCATGTGCCTCTCTTCTTTGGAGAAGTTTCTATTCAGGTCCCTTGCCCATAGTGAAATGGGGTCCCAGGCCTCTCTTTTTGGCTTTCAGATGGACAGCCGCCTTTTCACAGTGTCCTCGCAGGGCCTGTCTTCTGAGCATGCACATTTCAGTGCCCCAATCTCCTCTACTTAAAAGGACACCAGTCACATAGAATCAGTGCCCACCAATACGGTCTCATTTTACCTAACAGGCTCTGTCTCCAGATATGGTAACATTCCGAGTGACTGCGGGTTAGGAACCCAGCCTCTAAATTGGAGAGGATACAATTCAGCTAGTAACTGTGAAGTTACCGAGTGAAGAATAACTTGGAGAACATTCCATAAAGGAGATACGACACTTAAGCAGAGTACACAAGAGCATCAAGCTTAGCTGTGCTAACTTACGCAGAGGACACAGTCCTTAAACCTACTCTTCTCTCTCTGATACAAGTATTTGATCAAATCATTAGAATAATGTAAATTTCAGCATCAGACTCCCTCTACTCTCTGACTTCAGACCAAGATGTAGCCAATTTATGCATTCTGCCATTTGATTTTAATTCACATACCAGCATGTGTTTTTTACAAAGACATGATCATTCTTGTATATTCCTTGGCTACTTTCTTTTTACAACTTGAAAATATGGATTAGATGTATGTACATATCATTATAATAATCATATAGTATCCATTTGATTAGTATACAATAATTTATCCCATCCCGTATTGGTATGTTTTGCTTTTACAAACAAAAAACAAAGCTGTAATAAACATTTCTGATACATGTGTCTTTGCCTATGAAACTGCTTTTTTGAATGAACCAGACTTCATGGATACAAACAGAATAATTATTTTGCCATTGTTTTACTACTACCTTTGAGTGTGGTTCTCCAAGTACAGTCTCTGGACTAGCAACATCAACATCGATGTCACCGGAAAACTTAGAAATGGAAATTCTTAGGCCTCAAAGATCATCCACCAAGAGCTACTGAATCAGAAACTCTGCCAGTGAGACTGGCAAGCTGTGTTTTAGCAAGCCTTCAAGTGCTTCTGCTTACACTTAGGTTTAACAATCATTGCTCTAACACCCCTCCCATTCTTACTTCTTGAGGACACCTCAGGCAAATCCCTTAGCTTTCTCTTCCCAGTCAATTTCACTACTTGCTTTCTGGCATTAAAACATCTCATAGAGCTTATACAGAAAATTCAATTTCGCCATCAATTCAAGACCTTGTTTCCTTTTTTCCAATTGTATTTTATTTTATTATGCATATTTGTTATACTACAGTTTGCCAGCTATGCCTCTAAGAAGGTGATTCTTTCTAACTTGTAGGTGACACACTTCTATTAGCAAGTGCTACTAACATAGCTCTAAGTTATTTCCTAAAAACAAGATTTTTATCAATAATAATGCTAAGATTTTATCAACAATACTATTAATTTCCATCTTCATCATTTTGACTCCCATATCTATCTGAGTTTGGTCTGATTTCAGATGAAAACAACAGGACCTCTGAAACCCTAACAGCTGGCAAAGAAAAAAAAGATAGCTGAGAAACAGTCTGTACTCTCAATAATGAGCATGCCGCAGATGCATACATTTACTGCCAATGGATTTGCTGTGGAAGGTAACTCAGTTTAAGCCATTTCAACCTAATATTAATGAAAAAGATAGATTTGAGGGGCAAGAGGATTCCAGCAACGAGAAACGGTGTAATGGACTGCAATAGACTGCCAAGGACAGAAGCCTTAGGCAGGGATGTCCAAACTGACCCACAGGCTGCATGCTGATTTTGTGATTATTTGCTTATCGGTGGTATCACATTGTCGTGACCTGTCCGGCTCCTGAGGCCCTGGTCTCGGTTAACGCAGGAAGGAACCAGG
>CAUYQV010148839.1:0-65377 GCA_963574575.1 Galagoides demidoff
GCCTGGCCATTTTTTGGTTGCAGCCATCATTGTTGTTTGGCAGGTCCGGGCTGGGGATTCGAACCCGCCACCTTAGGTGTACGTGGCTGGCGCCTTAGCTGATTGAGCCACAGGCGCCGAGCCTATATACTCCACTTTAAAATTAACTTATAAATCATCTTAATCATTGTAATTACATCTGGAAAATTCTTTTAGCAAAGTGAGATAATGTAATCAAGGAAGAAAGTCCAGAGAATATGGGACATGGGAGAATTCTGCCTACCAAAATCAGGGTTGTCAATGGCCATACATAGTTGCTTTACATAGTTAATTCAGAGAAAAGGCTAACTGAAATTAACACACCAATGATTTTCCAAAAATATTTTTGATTGTATAAGTTAGTGGTTCTCAACCTTCCTAATGCCACGACCCTTAAATACAGTTCCCACAGGTTGAGAACTGCTGGTATAAGTATATTCTCATGACAATTATAATAGCTTGTCTCTCTATTTGCTATTATTAATCCACATTTATATATAGCTTATACATAGCTAAATACAACACATTATAATGGCTTTTATGAATTTATTCTTAAAGATTTCTATCATTTAGGATGAAAATAGCTATTCTTTCTCTCCTTTTTGCCAATAGGAGCAATCTATTGCAGACCTTATTTTCAACCATCAGGAGAAACTCTAAAATCTTTAATAGTTAAAGTGGTAAGTAAGTTTCTATTTGTATACCCTACTGAATTCCTAGTTTTAAATGTGGGTATCATGCATTTAAATACTCAAAGATAACTTATTGCTTAATTTATGTGACAGGATATCTGAAATACATGGCTTTATTTTAGACGGGATATTTGTTCCCTGTAATACCTTGGTGCCTTAAGGTATATCTTATCAAGACCAGAAAAGCATTTGGAGTGAACATAACTAGTACAAGGGTATTATTTTGTTGTTCAGTGTTCATTGTCCAACACATTTGCACCTTCAAAACAAAATCTACCTACACGCACAGTTTCTACAGGTATTTAAGTCATTAAATCAGTTTATATTTATTCTAGTTTATTTCAAACTGTAGTCAAAATAATACTAAATCAGAGCTATGCAGGAAGGTCATATCACATGTTTTAGACAAAATGTTTGTGTAGTGATGTTATATTAATTTAGTTGGAATTGCATGAGCTGTTTCCTGGGTAGGCTCTCCTCCCCTCGATCAAGTAAATTGTTGTATTAGCAACTCTAAATAAAAGAGTTGAAGGTCATATTTAGAAAATTATAAGTAGAAAATACAGTCTTTTTTCAGTGAGGCTACCCTTTTGCAAAGAAACAATCAATATAAGTATTGATTATTAATCAACAATAGCAATAAGAAAAACCAATATGGGTGGCTGAAGCAGGCTCAGGTCTTCTCTTTGGATCAAAACAGTTTGAATCCTATCTTCCTTTAACTTTTTTGATCCTGGTTTACACAACACACACACACACCTGTCATGTTGCCTGTGACAACTAATTTAAGAAACAAAAGCAGGAACTTTGAAGACTAGGCACTAATGTATGTTGCATTGGATATGAGACTTTTTTCTTTATTTATCTGAGGACATTTTAACAATAGGATTTCTATAAATCATTGTGGGCAAGTATAGCCATACCTAGGATCCTAGGATAAGATTTTAGTCCTCATTTAAAATAGGCAAAGGAATAAATCCAGGTTTTCATAACCTAGAAAATGTGAAAGTAAAGTGCATTGTAGTGAGGAGCCATCTATTTTAAAAAAGAATATTGTGGAAATCAACATAAATTGATTATATTTAAGAATAAAACTAAATGTTATTCCTTGACTTAACTCTTTGCAAAGTCATTATAATAAGTATGATTTAAAGAAACACAATATCTACCATAGAAGAAAAAAGTTGCTAATACACGTCAGTCAGTCTCATAATTCATGTCTTCCAAAAGTTAGAATGTTATACATTTGTAAAGAAATTTGCGGATTTACTTTTCAAAATTGTTACCAAAATCTTAAATTTGTTATAAGAACAGGTATGCTTGGGAATTATTTTCAAACAAGTAAAGTTAGGTGGAGAGGGATTTTATTGAAAGTTGAAGCCATACAAAATGCTTCTGATTTTCCTTTGAGACTTAGGGGAAAAACATATCAATTTAGCATTCTTCAGAGTATAAAAGAGTCTTTCCAAGGTAGCTTAATACAGTGAAAGTAAAATGGCACAGAAAGTACAGGCTCAAACAATTAAGTGCCATGTGGTTATTGTCAATTACCTACCCTCTCTGAAGAATTTATCATCTGTAAAAACATGACAATGTATTTATAAAACTTTTGGATATTAAATGTCTTAATTTATATAGTGGATCTGGTGAAGTGCTTATATAAGACCTTTTTCTTTATGGTGTCAAAGATTTCTTCCCTATAAAATTATATAGCTAATGGAGACTATTTCAGTATTCAAAAGGCAGAAAGAGAAGTTTTTTAATTTGATGACATTCATGATCTTCAAATCCGTTGTTGTACATTCTTACCCACAAGCTATACGTCTTTTCTTTCTTTAACTTGGAATTGTTTTAAGATCAACCAATAGCTCTCTTAGTTACATTTCTTCAGTTTGTCTAAGAATAGGAGCTAGAAATGGACATGAAACTCAAGCCATGATTTGACTAGTACTGGTTAAGAAAAAAATCTACCTTTCTGTTTTTAGGACAGAATACATCCATTAAAGATGGGGGCAGGGAGCGTAAAAAGGTTTTATCTTTCAGTATAACTCAATATGATATATAGCTAACTCAACATAACTTTTCAATATAACAAGCTTCAATATAATATGGGGCTTGTGCACAACTGTTCTTTACTTTTTCATTAAATGGTGTTGATTTTTTGTGAAATGTTTCAAATTATTCATATCTGTATCATATTTAGACCTGCATAATTCACCTAACCTTCAACACCAATTTATACAGAATAATTTTTACTAATAATCTTATTAAAATTCAAATACAGATAACATCAAGAAAAACAGAATTTGTTGCATGCAATTCTACCTAATGATCATATTTAAGAATAGAATGATAGCTATGTCAAAACATGGTGGTGCTTTGATCTTTAGTTAAAAGCTCAAGTATTTCAGACGCATGGTTTTTTTCTTATGGAAATAGTGCCGTCATATGCAATGAAAAATGGAAGCCCCTGGTTCTTTATGTCATTATCTCGTGTATGACACTATTGGTATGGAAGCAGACTTAAAATTATTCCAATAATGTAATGTTGATTTTTAGTTAGCTTAAAAAGGCTCGTGTGTCCAAAGGACTTAGAAAAGAATTCCTAGATTATCTTCCAATTTAGAATAATCGAATAGGTCTTATAATTAAAATAAATGTGCCTCTCATTTGTGACAGTACTGGACACCTAAGATTTGCATTTAAATCAAAATTTCTCCATTATTTCAAAACAGTCAGTGATTTTGATCTACTGTTGCTACTAAAATATGTGACATTAACTTCAGCAAAGGTTTGAATAAATTACCAAAGAATTAATTTTACAAAGGGGAAAAATCGAACTCCTAACTCATAAAAATTAGATAATATTAAAGAGATAATAATGTCTTTTAAAAGCCTGTTTTTATCTAACTTCCTATTTTGGGACCAGACAAGGTTTAGTAATTATTTTGGAAAATATGAAACAGTATGGCAACATTAAGAGATTAAACTCTGGAGTCCGTCTGACGTTGGATTCCGAACCTGCTTCTACTCCAGCATTATTAGCCATGTGACCTGATTTAAATGGTTGAAACCATCCATGCCTTAGCTATCATACTGGTAAAATGTGCATTATGATAATCGCTATGTTATATTATACTTATTAAATACTAATATTATTAAATATAATATAGGAATTATGTTAGTGGATAAATAACTTGTGTCTTGAATTAACAATGATGACTGGGAAAAACTGAAATCTACAGTAATAAAAAATAATGTTTATATTTTTTAATTACCTACTTAGTAGCAGTACTACAGGGCAAATAAATCACTTGTGGACACTGTTAGCGTCCTGGGTACAAAGGTAATGAAACAGAGGTGGAAGTATAGGTCCCATCATTGTTATAGCTGTTTATGTAAGGGGTGGTGCTTGAGTATGCTGTAGAGTTCTAGGCTAGTCAAACTCAGCATAGATACAGTGTGAAAAGAAAATCAAAGTCTCAGGGCTGCCACTTCTCAACTTTTTATGGAAAAGAGAAGGTAAAAGGCTCAGTCACCTGTGAAGAACTGGCCCCACAGATCATTCATTAAGGGAACTCCATGCTAACTTTCAATAAGCAAGGAGATAAAAATTGTACCTATATCTAGCAGCTAAAACTAAAGTCCATTTGATTCCAGAGTAATAATAAATTATTAGTTTACTTATAGATAACAGAACTGGAGGGGAGACAGAATCAGACATTCCTCCACCTACGTAGGACATCTACATGATTGATGCTTCCTCATTCCTTTATTTTATGCACATAAAATGTAGATTTCTTGGTCTTCACAAGCATATAAGTGCTTTGCCTCATGAGCACTTTTTCTTTCTCTCTGTTGCCTTTAAAATGCTGAAGTTTCCAACTTCCCATTTGGAAAAACAGCCACAGCTTGGCTGCAGTTTGTGTTTTTCCTGAACATACCCTCAAAATCTTGGCTTAATAAACCTTCATCGATTGGCATCTTGCCTCAGTCATTTACTTGGGTTGACAATAGCAACAAGGATGATTTATTTTGAAATCTGAAGATATATTACATTTTGGAAAACAAACTTTGCAAGGATAAAGGTAAAAAATTCTTGCCTATCTTCTTCCTTTGCAAGTAAAAACTACTATCTCAAAAGCCCGGAAATTAGACCATAATTGCCAGCCGACAGTGTCATATACTTATATTACCTATTTAGGGGTCATTTCACTGCTTACACATATCTTTGTATGTTTGACACGCTTTTCTCTTTCACATTTATGATAAATAATTATAAGAATTTTACAAGAAAACAATTGTTATCTCTATTCTTTAGATAAAAAAATTAAAGTTCAGGATAGCTTAATCACTTATCCAAGATAGAGAGTGAATAAGTAGTAAGGCCGAGAGAAGAGCCCCTAGTTCTATTTTCTTTATTTTACCTTTTCATCATAAGTTCCCAACTTTAGTCAAGTGATAAACTGACTTGCTTCTATAGGAATAGAAGAAGTAAATTATCTTATTGTGTTCTTTTATTAAATGATATTGGTCCACGAGTTTATAAAGAATATTGAATGGTTACTTGGTGAATTTGACTGGGACAGGAAATTAATAAAAAAAATCTGTTAATATCTTACAACTCCAAATAGTCTATTGTTATTGGTGGTAGTCTGAGGGTACTTAGAATCTAAAATATTAATACAAAGGAAGCACTAGAACAGAGCATATCTCAGGTATCATGTACTGCAAAAGAAACTACTAAAATATTTTCCTCAGGTCCAGAACTTTTCATAAGTTATGTTGAATTCAAAACCCTGTTATTTTATTGAGCCAATAGCTTATAAAGGCTATTATGTGACCTTATACTTAACTGATAGAAATGTGACTTTTTTCCTTTGTAGTTTAATGAAGAAAGGAAAGGGTGAAAACATTTTATTGTCTTGTATTGATGCTGAGCTGGAGTTTAGCAAGGTGATCTGTTCACAGGTTACAGCAAAAGTCCCAAACTTTCCAACTGCATTCACATTTCTCTGAATTATAAAGGGAAATTATAGTTAGAGTGTTGGGAACTGATGTTCCATAAATATAATATCTCCTTCTTTGATAAGATTGACTGAAATCTTTACATTGATTGAGCCAGTAACACATAGACTGCATGAATCATGAACAGGCAAGCTATCTACTATCATATACTGACACAAAGAAAAGGAGATTGTTCCTGATGTGAAGTCTACCATTGCATGCCAGAGTTTTAGTATTTAGCCAAAGGAACATATGTCTACATTGAAACAGGAGATTAATAGTTTTTATTCTATCAGACAATATAGAATATGTTAACATAGTTTTTATCCTGGTCCACTAAAGCTCACCAGTAGTCCACATGACTCTTTTAGCTCTTAGAGCTCATTTAGAGATGACCTCATCATCTTCCTATAAAGGGAAAATCAGAAGTCACATATCCAATGGCCATTTAAGAACCAAAAAAGTAGAACAGTAACTTGGAAGAGAGTCTCCCTCATAGCCTTCAGAAAGAACCAACCAGCCAAATACTTCAATCTTAGACTTCTAAACTTCAGAATGGTGAGAAAAAAAGCTCTGTTGTTTAAGCCACCTAGTTTGTAGTACATCATTACCATAGCACTAGCAAACTAACATAGTAGCCAATGAATTTAAAAAATGGCATTATTGAGAAAATTGAGCCAAAGATGGCTTAAAATTTCTAGATTTCTAGAAATTAAAGGCAGGAAGCATTTCTTCTTACTGTATAGTTGAGTATTTTATGTGTTTTTTCCCCCATTCTTGAAAAGTGTTGTTACTGAATATTTTTTTAAAAATAGCGTATGATATATGTTTTATTTAATACCTAGGGTAATATACTTTTAGAGTAAAACTACATGTATGAGAATATGGATGAGAAGTAATGATACACAGTGAAAGCAGCGGCCTTGCAAAAATTGCAAAAACAATAGGAAAACACCTAATCTACAATTTCCTAGTAAAAGTTAAAGATCTACCCTATAAATTCTCTTGCTAACAGACACTATACCCTTTGGGAAGTCTGTTTTGCAGCTTCTGAAATGGGCTGAACAGAGAGAGACATAAATGTTTCACTTTCAAAATTGTTTTTTGAGAATCTGTTTTTACAGAGTTCCTAAGTAAACACACCAGGAAAGGAGCTTCCAGCTTCAGCCATGTTTTGTGGGCAGACTCTATTCATTTCCTGTGATAATCCTGATAATCCCATCTCCAAAAACAGGCAGAGGAGCCAACTCTTGGATTTTGAGGTCAGCCCCAGCTTGTTTTTGTTATCTACCTGCCACTAAGAAGAAAGAAAGGAAAGGATGAGATGCAGCAGGGCCTGACTTTATCCCACCAATTTACAACTGCCCTTTAAAAATTACCTACCTATTTGGCCTTTGGGCTGGGATTTGCCTTCTCTTTCCTTGGCATGCCACACTGCCATCTCCCTTCTTTTTTCTGCCTCTCTTTCCTCACTCTTTCTCACTCCCTCTCTCCTCTAAGATGATAAACTAAACTTTTTTTTTTTTTTCTGTTTTGGCCAGAGCGAGGCTTAAACCCGCCAACCCCAGTATATGGGGCTGGTGCCCTACTCCTTGAGCCACAGGTGCTGCCCCAATAAAATAAACTTTTTACTTTTGTATATCCTAATTTGTGCATGAGGAATTTTTCTCACCCTATGCTGTGAACACTTACTAAGCTTTTCACCTTAATGTACACACTCTTTAGGATTCTATTTACCTTTGAAGAAGGTAGAAAGGAATGTCATTGGATAGACAGGGGATTTCTGCAGTTTTGATGTTTATGTCAAAATAAACAAACTGAAATACATTTGGGACATTTTTAACATTTGATATATCTGGATGATAGCCACATTAGTCATAGTAGTTTCTGTACTTTTACCATTTTTATTGTAGTGAAAACATAAAAATTGTCATCGTAACCATGACCTGTGCATTGGTATTAACCATATGCACATTGATTTGCAACAAATCTCTAGAACATTTCCTTCTTAGAAAAGGGAAATCTATATCCATTGAATAATAACTTTCTTTTGTTTTTATTATATTTTATAATTTTATGGTAATAAAGAATAACATTAAATATGATAATTTTTAACCGTTGGAAGGCAAAACACATTTCTTTTTGATAGTACATATGTAGGGAACACAATCCCAGGTGGGGCAATGATGGTAGAAATGTTTCAGTAATTCATGGTTTTAGAGATATGACCTTATACATAGTTATGCATAATGACTATGTTTTTCTTTTTAAGTGTATGTCACTGCAGTCTGTATTCCCTCTTTTAATATTTCAGAGTCACACAAATGCCAATAAGATATTTCTTCTTTTATGACAATGAACTAAATAGGAAACAAGAATAGGACAAATTCAATTTGTAGCTGATATGATATCCAAGATTTCCTCTTTGAAGATGAGGTGGTATTTATGAGATCTATAATGCAAGGCTCAAATGTGCATCATTTTTTAGTGAGATACTAACAGAAAGAATCAAGTAACTCATGGAGGAAACGTGCCTTTCTTTCATGCCTAAGGGTCTAAACTCTGCAGAGTCTTTGTCTAAAGTCCTATAACTTCCAAAGGAAAAAAAAAATCAACCCTAAAAGCAAAAGACTTTTCATATACAAAAATAATGCAATGAAACAACTGTGAGTGTGGCTTCACAGACATTAGGGTAACGGAGATTCATTCCTTACTGTGGCAGATCTAATGCTTTATGCTTTGCTATAATGATTCTACTTCTATCACTCCTCTCTAAGGAAAATAGGATAATAGACTATTTCAGAGGTAGTCACCTTTCAAAATTATTGATTTTTCTAATAACCATCCAGGAGAATTTAGGATATAAATATACATTGTCTTCTTACCTCTAATACTTAGTTTTTATGTTTTTTAATTGTTTGGGATTCATTGAGGGTACAAAGAATTAGGTTACACTGATTGCATTTGTCTCTCTTGTAATTGTGTCCTGCCCCCCACAGGTATGCCATACATCATGACTCACGAGCCCCCTCTCTCCTCTCTGCTCCCTCATTCTCCTACCCCCTTTGTATTAGATCATCTACAGCCTTCATATTAGAATTGAGTACATTGGATTCTTGCTTCTCTATGCTTTACTGAAATAAATGTGTTCCACCTTCATCTCTGTTTATACAAAGATGTAAAGTCTCCATCTTTTTTAATGGCTGAATAGTATTCCAGGGTATATAGATACCACAGCTTGTTAATCCATTCTGGGTTGGTGGGCATTTAGGTTGTTTCCATGTTTTGGTAATTGTAAATCAGGCTGCGATAAACCGTCTAGTGAAAAGGTCCTTATGATAAAAGGGTTTTTTTTTGTGTGTGTGTGTGTGTGTAGATGCCTAGTAGTAGGCAAAATATTATTACAACTAAAAATATATTTTATTATTAAAAATACATTTTTATTAATATAAGATAAAGGGAAAATATCTCCAAACTGTTTTTCCATAAAATTGAAGTAATATTTATGGATCTTAAAAATAGAAAAATGCTACCTTTTATAAGAAAGAGATACGTTTTAGAAACATTCTTTGTAGAGCTATACAAAGACATTTTTAAGCTTCACCTGGTTATTCCATGGTAATATTTGTTAAGGCAGATGTTTTTGTTTTGTTTTGTCCTTTTCCCCTCTGGTGTACTCCTTGACTTTTAATGTCCATTCCTTTCTTGGAAACATACTAATGTATGGGATGTTTCTAAGGGAAAAAAATGTTTGCCAGGAGTAGCAAATATAGACATTCTGTGGAGAAAACTAGGAATGTAACAAAGTCAGTCTTAGCTGTTGTTTCTACTCAGAATTTAGAGCTATAATATTCTTGCATTGTTTACATTTTCCATTGAATTGTCTCCTGAGATCTTATGTCGGACCTTGTCCTATGTACTGATTTTCCTATTCTGCTCCAAAATCAGAAGACAGCTGATACTTCTTTTTTGTTGTTATGTTTGTTCTTCTTCTGTTGGAGTCTGTCTGACATTTCTTTGTGTACAACACTAGCCAACAGATAGCTTAGGTTGTACTCTCTGTTTCTCTGCAAGCTATGTGTTTTGATGTCAACAAGTGATCGTGCCTTGTATTTATGTGGACGTGCTTCAAGGAAAATGGCAGGGAGAAGGTGTGTAAGTGACGATGATATTGCTATGTGGATTTTTGAGGACGGTGAGGTAAAAGGAGAGTTTAATGATGAAAGTGAGCATGAAGAAACTCTTCTTGTATGCAGCAATTTTAGTCCCAGGGAAACTAGTGATGAAGAAGAAAATGATGGTAATACGCAACCTCTAGCAAGTAGTTGGACGGTTTATTCTGATGATGATGGCAATCGTATAAAATGCCTGTACTCTGTCACATAACAGAGATTCTCCATTCCTCAAAGTATTTGGCCAAAAACTGAACTTTTTCTCAGATGATCTAATTGGTGAAATTGTAACTGCAGCAAATATGTATGAAGTGGAAAAAATACAGAAGATGACTCCACTAACAAAATACTCAGTGTGGGACTCATGGAAGGATGTTTTATCAGAAGAAATAAAGGTGGCCTTTGGTATAATATTGAACATGGCTCTGAATTTGAAGTCAAAATTAGCTAATTTACTGAAGGTTGACTAGAGAGAACCTCATTCTTCAAGGATATTTTCTGTCATCTCTGTTTTTTCCAAATATTTTAGATGTTGCATTTAGTTCCTCCTTTTGCAGTTCAAGGGAATGTGCACACCCGAGGGAACAAGGTGAAGAATGTTGGTGAGTATATTGACAATAAATGCAAAGAACTTTATGTACTGGAAAAAAATGAACCTATAGATGAGAGTACAGTAGGTTTCAAAGGAAGGATTCAACTCAAGTGTACAAGAAACCCACAAAATGGGGCCTATGAAATTTTTGCCTATATGAATAAGAAAATGAATATGTGTTTTCTCACATTCCCTATTATGGTATGACAACAACGAAAAGTCTTATTCATCCTGATTTGCCATTTACATTTTGAATATGGATTCATTTGGCATAAGTTTAGCATATACAAGTGATTTAGGCTATCACATCTACACTGACAGATTCTAGACAAGCCTCGCTTAGAAACTGTGTAAAATGAAAATATACATAACAGGAACAGTATGACTTCTAGGAAACATTTTCCAAGTTATCTGAAAAATCAGAAACTTCAGAAATATGAATTATGTGCCTATGAAAATGGAGTGCCTCTTATTCCATGGCAAGAGGTTAGTGACAATGCTGAGTATACTCTTTGGTCCTAAACACAGTTCATCACTATAGGAAGAAACAACCAATTCAGCTTAAAGAAACTGACAGTTATTTTAGAATATACAAAGTTTATGGGCAGAGAGTACAGAACTGATCCTTACAGCAGATGATATGAATTTGCAAAGAGGTCCTACAAATGGTGGAAAAAATTATTCTTCAGGCTGATGGAAGTTGAAGTGAACAGTTACATTCTTTACTCATTAGATAAGAAGGAGAGAGGAGAAAAAGTGCAGACACACCTTTCTGACAGGAGAAATCTCATCACTCAGCTTTTTAACAAGGTGACAAAAGAAGCTCAAGAAAGAAGGGAAGACTATTATCTTCTGACACTGAAGAAAGGCTAAATGGGAAGATACATTTTATAATGAAAGACGAAAAAAATCAGCAAAGGATTGCATGGTTTGCTACAGAAGATACAATAAAGGTAGAAGAAGAGAAATCAGTTTCTACTGTGAGACTTACAAGAGGAAGCCTAGACTTTATCCTTGAGATTGCCTCAAGAAATATCAACCTCAGAAAAAATATATACAAAAGTAAACAAAAACACTTTATTTTATGTGACCTAAAACAGATAATAAAATCATCAGTTCATATTTATGTTTTTCTCTTTTAAAACCATAGGATAATTACAAGTATCCACCGCAAATAAATAAGAGTATGTGGGTAGCAGAGATACTGAGTTGAAAAGAGTAAATAACTGACTTCTTCATTTATTTACAAGACAACTTTGGGACTAGTGTATACTATAAACTGCATTTATAGTTTATTAATACTGTAAACTATCTACAGAAAATGGTGAATAAGGATTCTCAGATGTAGCAGCTCAGCTCGAAGGAGGTCACAGACACTCAAACAAGTAATTATGGCAGCATATTATATGGACATAAATAACCATATGGTGATTCACATGGTGTATTTCTTACCCATGTCTGCTATAACACATTATCCACAAACTCAAAAACTTAAAATGATACAAATTTTCTTACTGTTGTGGGTTTGGAATTCTAAAATTAAGGTGTTGGTAGGGATATGTTCCCTTGGAAGATTTAGGGAAGAATCTGTTTCCTTGCCTTTTTCATTCTCCAGAGGCCCACTATGTTCTCTAGCTCCTGACCTCTTCTTTGTATCTCTCCAATCTCTTGGTTCCCTTGTCACTCATACTACTAACTCTTATCTATTACTTACTTCTCTTTTGTAAGGACTCTTTTTGATTACAGTGTACCCACTTAGCTAATCTAGGATAATTTCCACAACAACCCTCCCCAATTTTTTTTTTTTTTTTACATAAGAAGGCATTTATACACAACTTAAAAATTTTAACTTATGTACATCTTTACAAAGTCCCTTTTACCAACCTAAGGTAATATATTCACAAGTTCTGATATTGGGACATGGAAATCTTTGGGGGCCATTATTCAGCCTACCACAAATGTGCTATGCAAAACAGGGAAATATTCAGCCTTGAAAGGAGAGGAGCATATGGAAGGCTCCACACAGAGACCTCTTTTAAGTCAGGTCTTTAAGGGAAAGATGAATCTTCGCATGACTATGAAATGTGGAGAACAGCAGGCCGAGAGGAACATCTCATAAAAGTGAACATTATGATTCACAGGACTCACTTTGGAAGTGAGTTTAATTTAGACATTCACTATATCTAGACTTTTACTGTGGCACTTATTACTGTCTAAGAGAATGAGAATAGCCTAACAGAGTCCAAGTAATCAGGATACACCCCCAGGGATTCCTGTTGAAAAAACATAAAACAATTAGATCTTTGTAAATGAGATGGGAAAAGGTTGTTAAGTGCAAATACAGTTCTATCCCAAATGCTTTTTTTGAGCTTTAGACTCTATAAACTTCTCTACCTTACCTGCTTGCCATACTATCCTTATATCATAGAATCAGTACTTATAAAAATAACACTTAATATTTTTATTCTCCTCTCTAAACTTTTCTCCTGTGATTTTCCTTGTTCTAAGGATACTACACTTATCTCAGCCTCAGTGTGTACAAAGTGAAGAAATGGTTGTTCCCCACTCCATCATATGAATCCAATCCAATTTATTTCCAAGGCCTACTGATTTCATTTATCTAACTCCAACCAAGGAGAGTTGAGAGAGTTAGGCAGGCCACTCTGAAGTACTGCAATAGGAATTGGCTTTCTCTTTATTCTGCAGTTCAACATCACTTTTGGTTTCTTGAAATGCTATATTTAATTACTGAAGAACCTTAAGCTTCACATTGTATATTCTGAGCTGAAGCATTAGCATTAGCATTCAGTGGACAGTGTAGATTCATCACATTCTGGAAGTCCTCCAGACCATTTCTAAATCATCAAGACGGGTTCTCTCTCCAGAGTCAAAGGTTTCTCACCTAAGACTAAAATAAAAAAGGCTCCAATGACTGATGTCTCATTGGTTACTATGAGAAGTTTACAGTAGGATGTAAAAGTAATTTGAAACAGACAAGTAGGGCTAATCACAGTGGCTCATTGCTGTAATTCTAGCACTCTGGGAGGCCAAGGCAGGAGGATTTCTTGAGGTCTGGAGTTTGTGACTAGCCTGAGTAAAAGTGAGAGATTTTCTCTACAAAAAATACAAAATTTATCCAGGGATGGTGCTGCATGTCTTTAGTCCCCGCTGTTCAGGAGGCTGAGGCAGGAGGATTGCTTAAGCCCAGGCATTTGAGGTTTCAGTAAACCACAATGATACCACTGTACTCTAGCCCAGGCAACAAAGTAAGATCTTGTCTCAAAAACAAAACAAAAGAAACCCCTAAAACCTCAGACAGGCGAGCAAAGTATTGGGAACATGAATACTGAGGCAACAGATTGGGAAAATGAAGTCAGTGAATTAAATAAGCATCAGGGTTGTGAGCAAGGAACAACCAGGGTGGAACTGGTAGCCAGAGTGATCTGATCCATGAGCCAGCACTCTGGCCAACCTGTACAGCAGACTGTGTGCTAGGAGTCCACTACATATCAGATCTCTCATGATGAGTGCTAAGCAACCATTTGGAATAGAAAATTCTATAACAATGAATAGTTTGGCTACAAATGCATATTAAATGAGATTTTTATTATTAAAAATCAGTTGTAAGACATGAGATACATCTTACTGGAAAATATTTTTGCCACATTTCTCACAAGTATAGCTATAGCCTGAAGTGCTAGTCATATAGAAGCTCATGGAACATTTCTGGTTAAATTTAAATAAAAATTACAAGCTACAGGAGACTAAAGCATAATAGCATATTCTCTTTATATGGATACAGTCTCTGTGACCCTGTTATGTTTTGAACAAAGATTATTTCAATAAAATTAGGGGCTTACAATTTATTGAGCTATAAGAGATGGCAGAAGAACAAAATAAGTAGATGATTTTCCTTCAGTAGAAGAACAAAAGTGCTTAAATACAAACTATAGAAATTTCCTTTTGGTAGTAAATTCAAGAAATCTGGAAAAAATGACTATCTGAACACAATTTTCTATATCTTTCTCTTTTATCTTATATACTGAAGCCTTGGTTTTGTTATACAAAGTTTACAAAATTCACATATAAAATCTATTTAGTGAGTGGCATAGGTTGAATGGTATGAATAAATCCAATGAATATATTAATTCAATATTTTAACATAAGAACCATAAGAAACTTAAAATATTATATGTGGGATGTTTCTGATCATTCCAGTGTAAGCTATCAATGAAAGCAGGTTGAGTGTCCAAAAATAGCAAGCAGGATAAAGTCAGTCAGTCAATAACAAAAATGTTGTCTCAGTGTTAAATCACTGTGAACTTTTAACAGCACTTTCAAAAAGAGAGCACCAGAAATGATGAAATAATATATGTTGCTCAAATGCCCTACTAAATCTTTGAAAAATGTCTTCGAAATGGGAAAACTCGAAAAGCTTACATATTGTGCATAATATTTACAAGATAATTTCTCTATCTAAAAATGACTTAACCAATAAATCTGCCAGTTCTGCAATATAATTTGAATATAGAAATCGAAGCTTTATGTACATATACAGTTAACAAATAACAATCCAGAATACGATTTGTTGTTTTTATGCATTTTTAATGATATAAAGAAATTAATAATTTAATGATCTTGATATTTAGGAAGCTGAGACATTCATGCAGCTTAACTCTTCATTAATATTAGCGTTAAATCTAGTTTTTTCTTCTTTAATACTTGGCTTATATAAAAGCATATTTATATTTTTCTTAAATTCCTATATAATGGCACATAGGTATATATTGTTTCTTTGTTCCAGAAAGTTATTTCAAGTATTTGTCATAGAAATCCTCCAAAAATAACTAATGCATTTTTAGAAGGGTATGATGCTGATGTCTTGTTCTATTTGTTTTTATTTTCATGAGTTCTTGTCATATACACACCTAATTCTGTGGCACTCTGTTGTAACAGTAATTAAGTAATACTTTGAGAATAATGTGAATAGTACTGATTAATGCTATGCTAAACACTTTTATATCACATAGGAATTTTTGTGTCAAAGTTATGTAAAATTTCATTCTTTCTTTTGCTTTAACAGATCACTTCATACATTCTCTAATTTATCTGCCATTGCAATGAGTTATCACTCTTTAATTTAGTAAAACCTGGAAAAGCAAATATCAAAGTTTATTTGAAATGTATATAATAAAAAGGCTAGGCAGTAACCTGTGAAATCTTTGTGTTCTACTTTGTAGAAAAAGAAAATCCTTCTTTGAATGAAAGAATTTCACAGTAAATGTTACTTCTAGGGTCAAAAGTCTATTTGGCAAAATAATTTCCTGGGTTTTAGGAAAATTATAAACATATTAGTGTAGTTATCACTATACACTTACAGGTAGGCAGACCCACATGAGTTCACTATGAAATAACACCAATTTCACAGAAACTCTTTCAGAAAACACCTCCCTGCTCATATTACGAGCCTGGATTACCCTGATACCAAAACTTGAAAAAAATTCTAGTGGAAACCAAAACCATAATCAACTCAATTCATGAGATTAGACACAAAACTTATTAAGAAAATAAAGGCATTCAAAAATAGAAAGTGAGGACAGATATAAAATGTTTCCTTTTCATAATTTTAATTATTTTTAAAGTATTCCTGTTGCATGATGGTCAGGTGCAGGGGGTGCGTGATGCGACACAGCAGATGTAGGTTCTGCAAAGAAACGTTGAGAGAATCAGGGACTGGGAGCTCTCTCTGGCAATCCAGCAAAGTACTTTATTTTACCAATGCTTATATAGACCTTTCTACATGTACACATTATTAATCAATGTGATTTACAACCTCCTGACACAGGCCTAGCACACAAGTGACTCAAAACCTCATGACACAAGCCTAACACTGCCCACCGTCAAGCAGTCTGTTGATTCACCGCCAACCATTCTACTACCTTTAACTATAACTACTCTTAAGCTTTATGATGAAAACAAGACCACAAAACAAGGTTCTAGGGGAATCAGCTCTTCGAATGCTTGGCCTTTAACAAACCATCTGGAGGCAGTCATTCATCCTAAGGAGTGGTCTGGAGATCTCCAGATATACCAGTTCCTGTTTGCAGGCCAGCCCTTCCAAGGCAAGGTCATAAATCATTTCTACATGATTATTTCCTAAGCCACATAGAAAGCTCTACCCATATTTCTCAACATTCCAGCTCACAAAGCACTTCAAACTTGCTCTCACAAAATGGAATTTATTTAAAGGCTTACTTATAGGCCTTTCACCTATAATTCCTTGTTTAAATTAAATATAATAACAATGTATTATGTGTATATAAGATATTTAGAAGTAGAAAGTCTAACAAATTTGTAAAGCGTGAGAAGGAAGTACTTTCTTACACTTCCTACATAATATATAATGTGGTAAATATTACTTGAAAATACATGATGATTCCACATCCAGCTTCCTTGTTATGTGTATAGTCACACTTAAAAAACTGATATTTCAGGTTAAGGGCTGCTTATCAAACCATATGCAGGGTGTACAAAGCACACAGTACCTAAAAGTAATGGAATACTTAAAGTAAAGGAGGCCCTTTCATTATATAATATTCAAATGGAATAAAAAATTGTTTTGAATTATGCTATTACCTAAATATGGCAGGTTCTAATTTCACCTTTTGTACTTTGGGGGAAAAGAAAATGTAGTTAGAATTTGTTTGCAAGATAGTATAAAATTTCCTTTCAAAATGGATGCTGACATTATCTTACTTAAATAATTTCTTCCCTATTTCATCATGGTTACTTGATCGCTTAAGAACTGACAGATGAAGCATACTAGGGTTAACCAGTAACGTAAGCAGACTTTTAAAAAAAGTATATTGAAAAGCAAAAGGTTAATGTTAAAGTGTAAATAAGAAGGCAAAATAGCATAAAATTTCAATAGGATTCTAGCAATTGTATAAAAGCCATTGACCAGCAATTGCCCACGAAGACTTACCATTTGTACTTGGTCTTATTAATAGCAACATAAAGAAAACTCATGCTTTGTAGTTAGGAAACAAAACATTGTTAACCTTCCACAGACTGAATCATAGAAATCAGTTTTCAAATGTTCCAATATACTGAAATTGCAGAAAAGAAATATTCTATTGAATTTCTGATTATTAGGACACAATGACTACACTTAGTAATGTACCAGCCAGAAAATCAAAGGAAATGAAAGTATTTATAACAGCACATCTCAACAATTAAACAGATTATTAAACTATAAAAATTAAAGAATTTAAGAGTATATCATTTTCTAAAATGAACTGATACTGGAATCCTTTGACGAATAATATAAAATCTGCATCCTTGTTTGTTATATGAGGCAACAAAGTCAAGTATTTCCTAGAAGTATGCTTCTTACATCTTTATTCTGTCCTATGATAGTATCTGTTATACTCTTTCTTAAAATATATTTTCACATCATGGGTAGAACAAATAGCAGAAAAGCACATTTTTTGGTGGGGGAGAAAATATGAATAAAAAATACTCCTAAACAAAAGATAAAATAATCTGAACTGACCTAAATATTCTGAATAAATTGAAGATATAGAGATGGAAGTAAGCATTTTGGGAAAAGACATCTAACATAAGGCTTATCCTGTTCTATTGCTGTGTGTTTTGATATGTAGAACCTATCGTAATTATTGGCAGAGCTGATACATGGTGGTGAGTCCTTGGAAGAAATATGCCTTTTAGTGCCCAAACTCATTTTTGGTTGATATATAATGACATAGTTAAAGGTAATAATTCTTTGTCAGTAACCATTAAGATTGTGAAAAGATGAGAAAGAAAATCTATAAAGTCAATTACAGTAATATAATTTCATTGTTATTGCTAGATTGCCTGAAAAATCACTGAACATAAAGAGACACAGCAAATATTCTTTATGGCATATGCTAGTTATCTTTTTATCTTTTCAAATGAAGCTCTTATACATCAAGAGAGTTACTCATTCTAGAAAATAAAGAATAACTTTAACATCTATAAATGAACAAAAATTTGCCAAGCAAATCAACTTACTGCACAAATTGTTCTTCACCTATTTTCAGAAGGTATTTGAAAAATCAATTCAAAAGAAGGAATGAAAGTGAAGGCTTAATAGGATTACAGGTCAGCTCACCCCTGAATATGAAGAGACAAGTAAGATAGTGATATTTCAAAGAAAAAAAGAAGTCACAAAGGCATACAAATGCATGCCAGTAGTTTGCTGTGCAGCGTAGAAAATCATTAATGAAAGACTCAAATATGGATTGATTAAGGGTAGAGTACATGGAGATAGTACTGTTATAAGTGATAGTGGCATGTTGCACTGATGTCAAATGCTAAACTGAGAATATTTCTTGATGGTTTCAAAGCTTGCTTGATGAGGTCTGATTTTAGAAAGATAATTTGTAGGGAGAATAGATTCCAGTGAGGGAAGAATGTTGCAGAATGGTTGCAATATTGCAGCAATAAGGTAAGTAGGACCCAAATTACAGTAATAACAGTGAGGATGAAAACAGAAGCATTTAGAGCTATTTCCCAGGCAATATAAATAGAACATGTATAGGTATGGGTATGCATATGTGTGTGTGGAAGGTGGGTTACCAGTGATAGAATAATAGAGTTAGAATCCAAATCTCATTTGTTTATTATTGACATTATTAGTTTGGATTTTGGCAAATATTGAAAAGTCTATATTTTTGGGGGGGATTTCCAATTAAATTTGACATACTCGTGGTTTTGAGAGTTCCTTCAAGGGAAAAAGTGGCTAATTTGGTTCTTGTCTAGCATTTTTCCAAAATTAGTTTGAAAGAAGTCCTTTTTCATGTAACATCTATCAAATGAAAATATTTTGAGTAAAAATATTTGCTAGGTGTTTATAAAAGGCATAAACTTTCTATAGAGCTACAAATAATGGTAATGCATAGTTTTAGCATGAATAATTTTTGAGCTGCAGACAGGAAAAAAGTACTGAGGCAATTGTATCTTATTAGCTTCAGGGTATGTAGAATTAAAACTAAATTCAATTACATAAAACAATGACACTGTAAATTAATATTTGTCATTGGAAATCCCATTTCAACTGCAGAAAATGACAAAAATACAATTCTTACTCTTGAGTATAGTTGTCACCTTAAAAATCAAAATTAATTGCTTTATTGCATCTATGAGAAGCACAACATCACATAATTAACATGCCTCAGGACTATCGTATTGTCAATAGCACAGCATCTTCTAGTTCATCTAGATCTAATATTGTGTTACACAAACTCATTTCCACGTATTATACATGTTAACAGTATTTATCATTTTCTGACTGTAAAGAGATCCTCCCGCAAGAAAACCTCTTGAAATTAAAAGACTCATTTAAATATGTCTACTCTATTATTGATTTTGTAAAATTAGGGCTTGTATTACATTGCCAGTATAACATTTAACTAACAAGCTCAGTTGGAAATTGTAAAAAGCAATGCCATTTGAGAGACACATTAGGAAAATGAGAAATAGCAATATTCATTATATTGCAGAGAGTTAAAATTCGCATGTTTTTAAAATTACCTTCTAAAACTGAGTTTCTACTCTTGGCTGTTTTCCCCTTCCTCTACCACTTTGCTGCCTCCTGTAATTTCATAAAGTTTTGCACAAAAATGTAGATGTGAGCATTTTTCAAATTCTTATAATGTTGGGAAAGAACTAGTCATAATTTAGTATAGTAAGAATGCATTTTTTAAATGAGTTTACTTATCATTGGTTATCTTTAAATAAGCAAATCTACTTATTTGCTTGCTAATATTTCTATTAAAAGGTCATGTGATATGTATTACATTCTGCAATTCTCTATAAATTCAGTTTTTAATTATAAGAAAGTGAAATCTGTATACTTTCCCCCTCTATTCTATACATGAGTAACCAGTAGTTATTTCATTTCTTTATCATTAGAAAAGAAATTATTCTGAGCCATATTATAAATAGAACAAACACATTAAAGGTAGGGTAGAATATGTACCTGTAGCTGTTCATCTTTGCTCATAGTTAGAAATTGCTTTAGGATAGTGCCTTTTTCCTTTTCCTTCACCCTCATTCCTCCCTCTTTCCCTTTCTTCCTTCCATTCCATAATAATAATAATAATAATAATAATACCTATTTTGGTGAGATAATAAAAGAACTTTCATGCTTTTTCTGGAAAGAAAAAATGTCAGTGTGAATCTAGAGTATTAAAAGTTTCCAAACTTTGACGTAATAATTGAGTTCTAGAAATGCATTTATTTTAGTGTCCTTGGGCTGCCACGGCACAATGCTACACATCGGGTGGCTGTACAAATATAATTTATTGTTTCCTTCTTATTGAGCCTAGTACAAAATCAAAGTATCAGAAGTTTTAGTTTTGTCCTTGACATATGAATTTTGGGGGAGATATGAGGTTGGCCAATTAAGTTCATGAACTCATCTTTAAAAAGGTGCTACATACCTCATTGCTGAATATCACTATGGTCATTTTTGAAGTACTCCCCTTGGAAAGCTACTCATCAAAGTCAGTGCCTAGTCTACCTTCTAAGCAATTTTGGAATTCTTTTTCTGAAATGGTCATCAGAGCTGTCATTGTCATACTACCTTTCATATCGTGAACATTACAAAATGTCTTCCTTTCAAAATTTCTTTTGTCTTTGGGAGAAAGGAAAAAGTCATTGGGAGCCATATCCAGTGAACAGGGAGAGTGCTGCGGTACATTTATTTCTTTACGGGCAAAAAACTCCCTCACAGACAGTGCTGTGTGAGTGGTGCATTTTTATGATGCAAGAGCCACACCTTTCTCATGAGAGTTTCCTGATTGCTTATGTTTACTTGGTCTGCTATGTGTCTCATAGTCGAAGATTTTAATGCACAGTCAATTAATTTGGTAATATTTTCATTAGTTCTGCTCCTCACTGGACACCCTAACCCCTCTTTATCAGTGATGCTTTCTCTCCCCCCCAGAAACAATGTTTAATCCATTTGTACACTGTTGGTTTCTTCGTGGCATTATCCCCATAAACGTATACTAATGTGTACTTATTTCACTCCCACTCTTGCCAAATTTAACAAGAAATTTATGAATATTTGTCCATCGCTCTATTTCAAATTCCAACATTCTCAAGACAGCACACAAAAACAAGCAATAATAGTGAACGCCATGTAAGACATCACCACACATCGACATGAACACAGCTATGAGGCACTGACATACTAATCAGGTTTTGAAATTTTCTCTGAGTTGTTTGAATAGTGCTACTAATTTAAGGTCACAGTGGCAAGTTCACTAACTTAATTGTCAGACTACTCTATGTCCAAAATATCACCAAAATAACCAGAGAAGTTGGGTAAATTTTATGTGAACCAAATGAATTGAAGCATTATTTTCAAAGTAGAAACATGAGTAAATTAAATGCCTAGAAATTGACAATAGGTATAAAAGGTATGCTATATCTATATACATTTAATATTAGTCACTAAAATAAGATTTAGAAACTATTTTATAAACTATTAATATAGTATCTTGTTGAGTAGAAATAGAAGTTTAGAAAATGTGTGTAATAAGTTTTCATCTTTGTATCATATAAACACATAGAAATACATCAAGAAAATTTATCATATAAAATTATTATTTTTTCTTAGTTAAGATACTTAGGAAAAAATTTTTTCTCGTTGTATTTTGCCATTACTTGAAAACATCATATAATTTAAAATGAAAAAATTCTTTGAAATATACTTTACTTTCATTACATTCATGATTCAAATAAATGAGAATATATAAAAAATTTTATATAACCAAATATAAAAAGATTATTAAACATTTTATCTATTACACAATCTCAAAAAATATTGTCTAGTCATTCAAAATTGAAGTCATTTAATTATGTTAAAATAAAAATAATTCAAAATGAAAAAATACAACTCAGCTAAACCGCTAGGCACAATTAAAACTTTTAAACTGCGGTCATTATGTGTGTTGCTTTCTCTGTGTTTATACCACATCTCTTTCTAGACATAACCAATGTCAGCACAACCTTGTTAGTCCTGGTGGAAGACCACCAGAGAATAGAATGGTCAACTAAAGAGTGAGACTGTTCTTACCATTTGACAGTGGAAAGCCTGTTGTAGTCTCAGATTGGTCCTAAGAAAATAGAAGAGGAATGTGAAGCAGGGGCAAAGCAGAACTTAGCAAACTTTTCTTAGTTCTTGGGAATAGTTGTTTAAGAATAATTAAGTCCAAAGAAAGTGGGTTTATAAAACTAAGGGTGGCTTATGCCAGAGGCTTTCAAATCATTTTTACAAAAGGGTGTCAAATCTCTTTTTGAAATTTAAATCTTAAATCAAAAATTATTTGTTTTGAGTTGAAATTGCATATTGCTTGAATTACATACATTGGTGAAGAGAAGGACACACCTTAGGGAAACAGCCTTGCCTTTAACATGAACACTCTCTTTTCTTATCTTTTGTTCTGCTTGCTAGTGATCCTATTGTAATGATAAAAGGAATGATTTCCACATGGCACAATGCTTTATGTTCACAAATATACAGGGTGGGTGTAAAGTCTGAAAACATGGATTATGTCCTTTTTTTATTTTTACAGAGTGAAAATTTTTCTGGGCAATAATATGTATACTTACCTTTTTTCTCACTGACTTGATGGACATATTGTAGTGGAGTCCTTATAAAAATAAGATGACCTCATGAACAATGGGAATGAAAATCAATACAGTGCATGAATGGGATGGACTTAAAATCACAGCTCTCTATTGAAAGATATAAAATTCCATAAATACTTTAGAAATTTCTCTTAGTGGAGTATTGCCTGATATTGCTATTGATTTTCTTACAAAAGAGCGTTAGAAACCCAAGCTGCTTGGAGTATACTTCTCTCCGAATTTCCTAAGCTCATGAAAGATTTCTTTTTGTATTCTTTAAATCAAAATCAAGAATTATAGCTTGTTGACATCCTATTCTATACTTATAGGCTTCTTGTGAAGGGGACTTGACCTTAATTGGCAAAAGCAAGAACAGGGAAAATGACAATGTGACAATTCACGTAGGACAAAGAATGAGTAATTTCTCTCACTATTTTTCAGATCATGTTCCCTCCCATTTAATATGATAGCCAGGAAGAATAATTGGGCTAACAAGGACCCATAAAACTACTTCTTTTCTTTACACTGTACACAATACACCTTTATTACACTCAAGAATTTCTCGAGAAAACATGTGTAGAGAAATATTTTGCTTATAAGATATGTTCATCTCCTCATGAGTGCATTCTTTATGACTCACAATTTCTTCTCAATGTCTTGTGCAAACTTTTGATCAAAAGATGCCTTGATATTTATTTCATTCTATTACTATTAATATGATCAAAGGACACTTAATCCAGAAGAACCTGCCACTACTATGTTTAGCCTACTTCAGGCTTGAGGCTATACATATAGGTATAACATAATTTGGTTTTATCTGCCAATAATCAATGAATTTTTCCTACTTTTTCATGCTTAGTTGAGTAACTCAGCCACACTTAAAGTATTCCCAAATATTTACAACTACCTGTTTTTCGCCATTCAAAGACTTTTTACCAAATAAAATTTTGATTACTAATATGAGTAGATATGCATTTCATTATGTATTCCCATTTTATCTCAAATAATATGTTTTACCTCATTTTTGCACTTGATATCCAACCAGAATTTTCCCCTGGCAAACTGTGATGCTGAAAAATGTTTGTCATTTAAGAACATTTGCCAGTTGGTCGATTTTGTACATCTTTGTCTCTGCCTCTTTTTACTAAACCAAATTCTAAAAATACCTTTTTACCTATTGCTATTCTTACTAATAAGCATTTATATAATAAAGGCTTTAATGAATGTAACTTGTTAAGAATTATTTAAAGATATTTCTTCACAGAGAGTAGTACAATAAATTTAAATGAGAGAATTATATCATCTTTTTTCCCTGATCATTTCATTCAGTAAATATTTACCTATTGAATAAATTATAATATATAGTATGTTAGGAACTTGCAATATAAATATTAAAAAGGTATTTAAAAAGCATGGATTATCTGATTATTTTCTGGGAGATGAGAAACTTGCAAGGAAATACTTTTCAAGTAGAGGATTGAATAGGAAGAGTAGCTGTGGGAGAAATTTCTTGTGAGTATTGGGTCTGGGAGATTTTCAATACAGTGACTAAGGTGTTAATGTAGCAAGAGTACAGCAATACATCCCACACTGCACAGCGCGGTGGGGGCTGTGAGAATAGTGCTAGAGGGACCAATACAGACCTTGGTCTCAAAGACTGGTGGTTATGTGTTGACCTGTGTGGTAGCGCTTTGAGGAATCAGCTTGTTATTACAACTTGATTCTAAAATTTATATGGAAAGGTAAAACCAACACAACACTGAAGAGCAAGAATGAAGATAAAGGACTCACCTGATTTCATGGCTTAAAATAAAGCCAAAAACCCACAGAAATACAGTGTCCTGATATTTGGCCAAGGAACAAAAGCAATTTAATGGAGGAAAGAGTCAGTTCCACAATTGGTGCTGGAACAATTGGTCTTCTGTGTGCAGAAAAATGAACCTAAACACAGACTTTGCACATTTTATTTATTTGTTTATTTATTTATTTTGCAGTTTTTGGCTGGGGCCAGGTTTGAACCTGCTATCTCTGGCATAGAGGGCTGGTGCCCTACTCCTTTGAGTCATAGGTGCTACCCAACTTTACACATTTTATAAAAAAAAAAAAAAACTCAAAATGGATTGTAGACCTAAATGTAAAATACAAAACTATAGATCATCTTAAAGAGAACATGGGGTAAAAAATCTATGCAACTCTAAGTTTAATGATAGAGCAACAAAGTCATGATTCATGAAAGAAAATAACGAGAAATTAGACTTTGTAAAATTAAAACATTCTAATCTGCACAGACACTGTTAAAATGCTGAAGGACAAACCAGACTGAGAAAAACAAATTTCAAACCTCACAACTGATAATAGGAATTGAATACATAATGTATGAATCAAACACAATAAGAAAAAAATACTAGACAAGAGATCCAACCTCATCAAAGAAGGTATTCAGATTTCTTTTATCACTTAATAATCTCAATTATGTGGATGAATCACAGTTCTTTTTATCTACTTGCTAAAGCAAATCCTGGTTGCTTCTTATTCAGAGATATTAATAAATCTGTTGCAAATATTTATGTGAAAGTTGTATAGATTGCATATGCCAAATTTCAGAACCATAAAGTAATAGCTCATAATGTTAGTGATACATTTACAATAAAAGAAAAATATTTTGTCCAAACAGAGAGATAAAAAGGAAAAACAATTGTCCAGTTTTGTTTTGGGGTTTTTTTTTTTTGCAGTTTTTGGCCAGGGCTGGGTTTGAACCCACCACCTCTGGCATATGTGGCCGGTGCCTTACTCCTTTGAGCCACAGGCACCACCCATCCAGTTATCTTTTTTAAAAAGACTATGCATAGTTAAGACATTCTATAGTACTGGAAAGTGTCAGAAAATTTGTACAAAAAAAAAAAAAGTAAAAGTTTCTAATTTTAGACCTGTGGTTCTGCCTCAAATATTCTCCATTGCTTGCTTACCTTACATTACCATTGATTGGCTCACCTATCCCTCCTCATGTAGATGTGGTGGCTTTCCCTAATTATTGTCACAGAACATGTAGAAGCAATTTATGTTTCTTTGGGACTCATAGGAAAAAATTAGACACATTTCTTTGATAAGTATTTGATGAAATTGAAGCCTGGGTTTTTAGGTTTTATTTTTTTTTAAGTTATTGCGTTTTCAAGCTGAAGATTTTTTTCTTTCCTCTAAATGTTATTTCAATAAGACTTGTACTCGAACTCTCTAAGATCCTATTATTTCCTAGCTTTCTCCAAGTGAATGCAGTAATGAACTAGGAGAGAGAGAGAGATTTGTTTTCCCATATGCCATTAAAAAAACAGGATTGTTGCCCTGGTAGGTGCTTTTGTTGCTTTAGACATTTCTTTCGGTGTTTCTCTACGTTTTCCTCTGGAGTCCTAGTATGTGAATTTGCCCAAATTCACCACTTCTGGAAGGTGCCTTGTTAAGCTTTTAAGAAGCTCTCACTCCACCTATAAGAAATAGCCTCCAGGGGCAAATAATTCATTCTAGATTTTAACAACTTATCCAGTCTCTGTTGTGAGATGTAACTTTAGTTTTTCTTCTTTACCAGCTTTACCACTAAGACCTCTTAATGGGGCAGGAAAAATATTGGCTATAATTTAATTCCTTATAAAACAAATCTTTCCAGCTAGTGTATGGACACATGTGTGTTCATGTGTGTATGTGTGTATATAGTATATATACTAAACTAGGAAAACATTTACCGGTATTAGTTTAAATTAACCTATTACTTTTCAAAATCATCAAGAAAACATTCCAAAAAAAAAAGAAAAGAAAACATTCCTTTTGATTCTAAACTCTTCTTACTGTTAAAATTAGAAATTTAAAGAAGAATGTACTAGCTAATTTTAGAGAATTAGGACAGTATGATTTCAGGAATTGAGAGTTTGAAGATGACTGAAAAATGACAGAATTGTAAAATAGCACTAAGGCAAATTTTTAATGCTGAAACTCAGGAAAATAGAATATTGATTTTAAGGCCTAATGGGACACAGCTACAGATCTAGGAAGTGATTTTAAGATTACCCTTTGGCTCGGTGCCTGTGGCTCAAGTGGCTAAGGTGCCCGCCACATACACCTAAGGTGGCAGGTTCGAATCCAGCCCGGACCCGCCAAACAACGACAGCTACAACCAAAAAATAGCCGGGCATTGCGGCGGGCGCCTGTGGTCCCAGCTATTTGGGAGGCTGAGGCAGGAGCCTCGCTTGAGCCCAGGAGTTGGAGGTTGCTGTGAGCAGTGAAGCCACCGCACTCTACCCAGGGGGACAGCTTGAAGCTGTGTCTCAAAAAAAAAAAAAAAAAAGATTACCCTTTGACTTTTTTAAGGTTAGGAATTAAAAATAGATAATTCTAAAATTGATGTGTCTATGTAGGATTAATTATTCAGTTATTGGTGAATTAAGCTTTTGATGCAGATAAATATTTAGTGATAAAATGCTTTATAGTCACCAGTACTAAGAGTAATGAAAGAGTCATAAAAAGTCTAAGGTGAAATTTCTATTTTTAAAACTACGTATGGTTGCAAACACTGGAAGTTGTCATTCTTTTCATCCACACTGTCAGGTACTATATATACCACTGATAGGTGTGGCATTGAGATTTTTAGCCTCTTTGGAACAGCTTTGTAGTTAGTGCTCTAACTACAAGGTTATTCAGTGCCTGAAATTGTGAGAGAACAAATAGTGATTCAGTTTGAAGAGCTAGCAGAAAATAACAGAATGAATATAATTAAAGCTAGGAAAATTTGAGTCTGAAAGTCAGTTCCATTTATTTTTAGTGTGTGTTTTATACTTATTGCTCCTAAATTGGCCTATTATAAAATTTATGAATAATATTTACTCAACTCACCACAGAGGGTCTGACACTTAAGTTCACAAATTCCTAGAAAAAGTGCTACATACCTCATTGCTGAATATCACAATGGTCACCTTTGAAGTACTCCCTTTGGGAAGCTATGCACAGACACCAGTGCCTGGTCCACCCTTCAAAGTAATTATGGAACTCTTTCTTAAATGGCTATCAGAGTTATTGTCATATGAGGACTGACAATTAAGTTTGCAAACTCCTCCTAGAAAAAAATGAGTTGAAGAATGTCCCCTGGGATGGAGTCAGTGAATAACTTCCCAAAGGGAGTACTTCAGTGGTGACTGCAGTGATATTCAGCAGTGAAGTGGAGAGCCCCTTTTCTAGGATGAGTTGCCCTGACTGCCTTTCTCATATTGTTCCTTAAACTGCTAATCAGCTTACCTGGGTCTCTCATGTTTTTCACCAGGGTTTTTAAATAGTTTACATCAGGCAACAATCTGTGTAATTACTATTTGTAGCACTATGGGTAAACTAGTGAACTGCTTAAATCTATACTCTATCCTCATGCACCACAGGTGAGAATTTCAGTTGTGACATGATAGCACACCAGCATTTATCACCACATCATCAAACACATGAGATGCTTGTTATTGTCTGCCCAGAGAGTAATCCAATACCACTGAATCTGTGTAGGGGTCCTACTTCCAGGGTCTATTTCTAGTATCAGCTGTTTTAAGATTTATTCTCCCAGCAAGAGATTCTGACATAAGTTTGTGATTTCTAATCTAATCTAATAGTTATTTTGTAAGGTGACAGGTAGATGGAAAAGTAATGAAAGTGTGATGAGAGCCAACGTACTTTTGTTTAGCAAGTTATGACTCTAAACTTTGACATTTTTGAATTTGGATTATGTGGTTACTTGCAGCCAGACTATATGTTAGTTAATACAATCTCAACCAATAGAATCTGTTGTTTGCTGTTAATACTGGTGAGGTCCATTTATTGAGCTTTTTCTTTGTAACAGCCACTGGGTTAAGTAATTTATTTGCCATACTATGTGATCCTTTAATAGTTCCATGAAGTGCTGTTATCCATCTTTTAAGAGGATAAATTTGAAGCTCAGAAGGCTTGCCTCAGTTTTATAAGGTCACATATTTATTTAGTGACAGAATTATATGTTGAATTCATATCTATCTTATGAATAAGTTTATACTTTTTCTTGTTGCTGTTGGGACAGAGTCTCAAGCTGTCACCTGGGTAGAGTGCTGTGCTGTCACAGCTCACAGCAACCTCAAACTCTTGGGCTTAAGTGATTCTCTTGCCTCAGCCTCCCAAGTAGCTGGGACTTCAGGCATCTGCCACAGAGCCTTGCTAATTTTGGTTGTAGTTGTCATTGACGTTTGGCAAGCCTGGGCTGGATTTGAACCCACCAGCTCTGGTATATGCGGCTGATGCCCTAGCCACTTGGGCTACAGGCGCAGAGCCATGGGTTCATACTTTTAATACTAAAATACCTACTATCTGATTTGACAATAAAAATATATGCTTTTAAGGAGATTAAATCTTTTCGGTGCTAGCTGAGTTTTTTTATGTACAAAGAATGCCATTTACTATTGTACCTCTCTCTTGACTAAAAGTGTATTAGAACAATTATATCCTCTGACTTCTCACTATTCTTCTACAGGGAAACAATTTCAATCCTTTGTTTTCTTTTTTTATTGTTGTTGTCAATATATGTATAAAGTTCATTTAATTTGTTATTTTGTTCATAATTATTTGTGATTAATCTGGTTAATAAAGACATTAATGTTATCATATTAAAATTAACATATATCAGGAATAAAAATAAAGCATTGAAACTAAGCATTCGTTGCTGCTGTAACAAATACTCATTCAGCAAACATTTATTGTACATGCATGCATTCATCATTGTTCTAGGAACTGAGATTTACGAATGTTATAAAAAGTTAAAACTTTCTGCCTTCATGGAGCTTACATTCTAGGGGTTAGGTATTAACAATAAAAAAAGTAAACTCTAAATAATATTCTTTCAGGAAAATCCCAAATGGCATAGGAAAATTATCCTCAACACTCACATTGTGCCAAGAGACCAAAGTAATAACCCAGCCCAAATTCAGGTTGGTGAGTTAAATGAATTTATTAGAAGTCACTTGCATGGGGCTCTCTTTACTAGTCAAGATAGGAATCTTTAATAGGTTCTGTGAACATATTAAATGTTATTAATGAACAACATTGCAGTGACATATACCAGTCAGGATCAGTAAACAGGTATTCAGTAGAATTTCAGTAAATTAAATTAAACTTTATTTTTATATTGCATTTTTAAAGGATTTTTTTTCTTTATACATGGAAAATTTAAATAACACAATTATAGCCTAGGATGAAGGAAGGAAGGGAAGGAAGAAGGGAGGGGAAGAGAGGGGCGTAGGTCGATAGAAGGAGGGTTAGTAAGGGGACCATTGCTATGGAGCATGTTGCAAGTATGAGTTGGATCTATCAGGTATAGAATACAAATGTCTTAATCCTGTAATTGGGTAAATGAGGTGAAGGCTATGTTGTTTAGTAGGATGTAAAGACTCCAATTTGTACAAATAATCAACACTTTGACACCCATAATGGCATAAATGTATTTACTATCTATGTACAAATGAATTAATAAAAAAATAAATTATAAAAAACATATATTCAATCCTAATAACTTGTAATTCAAGCAAACAAGATGAAATAATGTTTCTGCATGTGTACTATAATACATTTTCATGTGTGTTTGATAAGTCCCTTAACTTTACAGAATATCTCCTTATGAAATCTGTCATGTTTTTACAAACACAAATGATACCACTTTCATATTTGATGACAATAGATCTTATATCATTTGACCAGCAATTCTAAATTAAGAATAGTGGAAGAATGCCCACAACTTAAAAATCTGAGAGCTTCTAGATCATCCATTCTGCACAGCTTGCAGAGTGTAGCGGTCTTTGGATCACAATTCTACATTCCTCCCTCATCTGTTTCTATTTTTCTACGGTGGATCTCAGTATGGCTGCTGAAAATTAAGTATAAATCCTACTGTTGGGAAATAGCGTAGTTTTGAAAAGATTTTTTAAAACTGTAATTTTTTTAGGAGCATATGGCTCTCTGATTAGGAACTGCAAATAGAGGAAATGTGCTGAATATTGATTAATGTAAGAAATTCAAGAATGGTCACAGGCTTCTTTAGTCCTCTTGGGGATCTGTCTTATCTAAGTTATGTTACTATGGGCAATGTTTATTTCGGAAAACGGATCTAGAAAGCTAATCAATGCAAATACAGGACATTAATTAATTGAATAGATTGAAGCCATATGAGTCTTTTAAAACACACTGATGTGGTCTCTTTGTAGAGAGGACCAACCTAAGAAACAAAGAAAGACCCCTTCAGCTAGAAAAGTATGAAATTTCAATAATTACTAAATACTTCTTTGACTTTTATATTAATTAAATATTAATTGGCCACCTGCAGTGTGTAGGTATTGTTACAATTCCTGGAGATAAAAAGGTAATAAAGTAAAACCAGTTATTTTAGAGTTGATTCCCTAACAGGGAGAAGCTCAGCACTGAGCAAAGGAGAAGCCATTGTGCACAGTCCCTGCAGTGATGGGTGGCACAGGCTCCTGCTGTTAATTCTAAAGCAGATTGCCAAGAGGCATACAGGCAAATGCCTAAGTACATATTTGGGAGCCAAGAAAGGCTTTTATGAGAAACTGGTATTCAAGACAAGATAGAGAAGTTAACATTCTGTTGGTGTGAAGAGAGAGGTACGGTACACACTGAGGAAGAAAAGTATGAATAGTTTGAAATTCAGACAAAATCTGGTGTCTCTGAGGGTTTTTCTGGTAAATCTTAAAGAACATATTCCACATAACTTTGGAGAATTAAAGATTGAGCCAGATCTTCTGTGTGACCACAGTTATTTCCTAATTCTTTGTTGGTATAGTTCTGTTCCAAGATTGGACTTCTACAACTTCTCTTAACTGGAAATCTTTATGCTTCTATCAGTGAGGCTTAATCACCAGGGGTAGCTTTTTTTTCACCTGTCATTGATATCAATTTAATAGATTAACACATTATCCTTAGGAAAACCTAAGTCAGAAGAAGGGTTTTGGGAAAAATAGAAGAAAATAAGATAGTAATATAGAGAGCAGCCTGAGAAAGAATAAAATTCGTTTGAGCAGATTGGGAGTTAAAGTATTTCACTTTAATAAACTAGAACTACTATAACAAACTTAAATAGAAAGAAAGCTTAAATTGCTTTAATTTATTCAAACATTCTAAAATGAGATATGGATATGCAGCATTAAATGAATGTGTTTTCAAAGGTTATTCATTATTAGCTTTCACCCTGATGTTTGCTCTATTTAATCACAGAAAATTAGAAAGATTCCGTGTGACTCAGTTCAGAAAATACACAGAATAATAAGTTAAAAATAAAATCTATCTCAAAGGCTATGAAAATAGATAATGGCATCAACTTGGACTTTCTGAAAACTACAGCCATTATTATTTGTATTTATTGTTACTTAGTGTTGAACAAAGATGCTTTTTCATATGGAACAAAGACATGTACAATAGTTCAATATCTTCAAAAACATAAACATATGATAAAAATTAAGAATAAAGAGATCCTCTAACACATATTAATATTGTTATTAAAATTATGTATACCTCAAGAATATTCCCAGAAATGAAAGTGATACAGAAAGTTAAAGAAAAGAGAAAGTTGTTACAAAGAGGCTTGGTGTGGAAAATCCATACCCAATAAAGATGGCAGAGGTGTCTGTACACTTATGTGCTTTATCAGTACAGGTTTCAATAATACAAATGAGCATATACTTCTTCTTCTTTTTTTTTTTTTTTTTTTTTGAGACAGAGTCTCACTATATTGCCCTCGATAGAGTGCTATGGCGTTAGCTCACAGCAACCTCCAACTCCCTGGCTTAGGCGATTCACTTGCCTCAGCCTCCCACCATAACGCCCAGCTATTTTTTGTTGCAGTTTGGCTGGGGCCAGGTTGGAACCTGCCACCCTGGGTGTACAGGGCCAGTGCCCTACCCACTGAGCCAAAGAGGCACTGCCAAATGGGCATATACTTCAATTTATTTTCTGTGGCTAAAATTTTTTATAATTCTCAATTTTCAAAATTATAGTCCTGACCCAGAACTTAGACCTCACTGATCTCTCTTTTTCTATGATAAATTGAAAAAATCTTTCCAACACATGAAATTAGGTAGAAAAGCAAGGATACATTATTACTACAAATCTCTTAATAATATGCTACTGTAAAAGAAAAAAAAGTCCAAAGAGATCTATTTTTGGATATTAGAATAATTTTAATTAAACTCAAAATAAAGAACATATCATTATTCTAGTGACTGAATCAAACATCAAACAGCTATATCACACCTCATGAATAGTGAAATAGTAATTTCAGTGATTATTCATCTTTTTCATTGAATTTTCCAATAATTAAATAATTTTGGAAGTGCTGGAATTTTGGAAATGTGACATACATTTCATACTGATTTTATAATGCATGTAACATAAAAAAGAGAGAACTCCTGTTTTAAATAATTCCATATAATTTTTTTTTAATCTGCATATTGTGAAGTTGTTTTCTGTTATGTAACATCTCAACTAAATCTTTGCACATTCATTTTTGAAATGAGAAAGCAGGCAGCTAACTGTTGGCATATTTATAAAAATATTTATGATGTTATCAAATGTTTACATTATCAAAAGTTTATATTACTTTTACAATCAGAATATGCAATAAAGTTACATCTGGAGCATGGGTTTCAATGTACAAATTATAAAAATTGAAAAATATGAAAATATTGTGAAAGAACTTTATTAGATATTGAAAATAGTGTGAGCATGGCACAAGCATATATTGGGTATTGATATTTTATTGTCATGCAGCAAAAATGATTTGTTACATTTTATAATTCTCTGGGCTGGGAATTGGTTGGCGAGGGGGGATCTGGCTAGCTGTGTGGGTCTTCTGCTAGTCTTGGTATCAGCAGGAGTCACACACAGGGCAGGTTTCATCTGCCTGAGTTTTACCTTCTAGGTCAGCTTCAACTGCATGTCTGGCTTCTCAAGGCTTCCCTGTGCTATCTTTAGTTCTCCAGCATCTTGCCAGAGCTTCTATTCAGCACGGCAGCTGGCTTGGCAGCTTGACTTTTTAATAATAATATTTTAAACTGTTAGTGAACATATTATGCATTTTATAACTGGTGAGAGAAGGCAGAAAGGAGTTCAGTAATTTTAAGAGATTTATGTTAAGATTCAGATGCTTCAATTTAATCCTTCGTTTGTTCAAGTGCTGCAATCCATAGCTTTCAGTTTGTCAGATGACAGATTTTCCCTCCAAAATAGATCATTACATATAATTTTAATATGGCTCTATAAGATTAGTTTTTGCTTAAGGGTTTGGATAGTAGCATTTACAACAAATTACAATTGACAATTTGCACTCAAAAATTGCAGTTTAACCTTTCAGACTTTTTAACATTTATATATCAAAAATGAATGTCTTTGGATCACATCAGGGTCAACTTGTGACTTGGACTGGTATGCTCAACTGCTAGGGTTTCTTTTTTATTGTTGTTGAAAAGGTATCCGGGTCTTGGGATTTCCATATATAAAATTATGTTACAATAATTATTTGGGGCTTCACAAAAATTTAATGTAGGCAGTATACCAAACATTTAAGAGAGGAATAACAATCATTCTCCACAACTTCTGCAGAGATTAGAAGAAGGAACACTTCTAATTCACTGTATGAGGCAAGCATTTTCCTAGTGTTTATATGGCATTACAAGAAAAGAACTTCCTCATGAACAGAGATTCAAAAATTCTCAATAAAATATTGAGTTCACAGGTAGAAAAGATGGAGTAATCCTATGGAGGCAAATTTTATTCAACATTAAAAATCAAATAACATAAGTTACTATGTTATCAGATCAAAGAATAAAAAGAATCTCAATAAATTAAGAAAAATATTGACACAATTCGTCACCAATTCAAGGTAACAACTCTTGGAAAACCAAGAATCTTCCTTAGCTTGGTAAGAGGTATTTCCAGAGCAAATATAAAAATAAAAAGCAAGATTGATAACTAATATTACATTTAAAAATTGAGATTTAAAATGATTTCCTTTCAGATTTGAAATTAAGCACCACTCCTATTGACATCTAGTAGAAAGTCCTTGCTAGTATAATATAGCCATTAAAAAAAAAAAAAAAAGGAAGAGCGGTGCCTGTGGCTCAAAGGAGTCGGGCACCAGCTCCAGCCAAACACTGCAAAAAAAAAAAAAAAAAAGGAAGTCATGCAAATAGGAAAGAAATAAATTTTGTCTTTTACATATAACATGACTGCATAAAACTATCAAGGAATCTAAAATAAATAACCAATTAAAAACATTTGCTTTGAAAAAGACACTATTAGGTAATTAAAAGGCCAGTCACAGACTTGGATAAAATATTTTCAAATCACATTTCTGACAATAGATTGTACCTAAAATACACAAACATATGTTAAAACTTAGCAGCATGATAATAAATAACCCAACTGAAAAGTGTGATAAAAGATCTGAAAAGGTACTTCATCCAAGAGAATATAAAGATGACAGCTAATTATATGAAAGATGATCAACCTCGTTAGTCATCAGGGAAACCCGAACCAAAAACTTAGTAAGATGCCACAGTGCACCCATTAGAATGGTGATGCACATACATACAGTAATCACACCTGAATGTGAAATTTTGGTGAGAATGCAGGCAAACCTCTGCTTTCATACTTTACCAGTGGAAATGCAAAATAATACAGATACTTTGCAATGCATTTTGGCAATTTAAATGTCTAGTTAAATGTACATCTATCATGAGGTCGAAGGATTCTCCTTTGAAAGATATAAAAACTTATCATCACCCAAATATCAGTGTGCAAATACCTACAACAGATTTATGCACAATAACCAATAACTGGAAACAGCCCATATCTCCTTCAGTCACTTTAGAGATAAGCATCCATACTGTGGCATTCTACTTACTGATAAAAAGAATGAAGCATTAATTCTCAAAAAAATGTTAATGGATCTTAGATGTACACATTGAAGTAAAAAAAATCTACATCTAAAGAGCTACTGATTGTATAATTCCATTATTATGACACTCTGTCAGAGAATAAACTATTAAAGGGGACTGAGCATAAAGTAGAATCAGCAGGAGATTCTGCAACGATGGAACTGTGCTGTGAGAACCTATGAGGAAGAATGAATGACTCTATTTATTTGCCAAAACCCACAGAACTGTATACCACAGAGTAGACTTTATAATGTATATAAATAAAAATGTTCAAAATTCTATGCAAAAAAATAAAAATATATCAACCAAGAGATGAGAGAATTCAGATCGAATCCAGACTGTGACAAATATATCTAACTATAAAAAATGAATTGTATAAACACAGTAAAAGGTGTGGAGAATAAAGGAGCTAACCTAAGTAACTGGAAAACACTGTTTACCTCCCCATTGCAATGCTAAAGACAAAAAGACACTGTCTGTGTTTTAGTAGTTACATTTGGTTTTTCAGGAGCTAAAACCATCTGTTGTTTTAAAAACCATTTGTATATTAGGGTTGACATAATACAAGAAGACATGTTACATGATGAGAAACTGTGTTTTCTCTATCAGAGAAAGAGGTTACACTTATAAGAAGGGTAACAATGTGAATATGTGTTTTTAAACATTTCAATTGAAAGATTTTAAATGAAGATTTTGTCTTATCTGTCTCATGTATGTTCCCTAAAACAGCCATAAATGCAAAGTGGTACCCAGATGTAGGAGAGGAAAAAGCCAAATAATGAGGCAAACTCAGTTTCTCTTTTAAGGGGGATTTATTAAGGGAACTTACCAGTGGAGCTATGGTCTTGGGCTGCAGCAAGACAAGTAGATGTGTGCACTGTCACTCCCCAGGCCCGGAGCTGATATGCCATAGGAAAGATGATACGTACTCTGTAGAGACAATTAAAGATAACTGTCCAGAACAGGCAAGATGCACATGATCTGTAGCCTGTAATTTGTGCAATGTTACCAAATTATCTTTTATCTAAGGCAAGATTTATAGTGAGTACATATTCTTACTCTAAGGATAGTAAATAAAGTAGAAAACAGGACATAGTCATGGGACTGGGATTCATCATAATTTTACATGGAAGATTAGCATCCCAGATGAAGCCACTTTATCTCCACATTTAAATATTCTCTTTGATGTTTTGGCTAGCTCTGTCTATGTACACATACATATACACATATAAAATTTATATACACATTATACATACATTTATACACACAATTTATATACACATTTTATAGACATTTATACACACATTTATACATGTATAAAATTCACTTAATCCATTAGGCTGTTTATAATTATTTGTGAGAAATCTAGTCAATAAAGATATTCAGACAATCAGGTCAATGACTATAATATCAGGCCATAATAATAAAGTATTGGCACTAAGTTACCTTTTTAGTAACTGGAATGAAAAAACTAAACTTTAAAAAAAGTTAAGGTTTTCTCCCATATAACCTGCTGTATTGCCCTTAAAATCTCTTGAAATTCAGTCTTTTCATCTTCAGACCAACTTTTAATATATTAAGATGACTGAAATGCTAACAGAGACATAGAAGCCTTATCTGAAATGTTAAAATTATAACAGAAATAAGACATTCTTGCCTACTCACCAACTAGATAGGCATCTGTACTCTTACCTACCTGTCTCCTAATATAAACAAGCCCCCCTGAATGACCTCTATCCATTATAGGCCCAAGAGAGTCCCCCTCTTATTCCCACTCCTCACCACCCTAAAGAGCTACAGGGATCAGAACAGAACTTGGAGGTATGAGCTCTTCCTTACATTTTTTAACTACACGACCAAATATATTTCTTAGCAGACATGACCTTCCAAAACAGATATGGTTTAGACCTCACTGCAGAAAAGCAAGACTCATGTTTGTTCCTAGGTGAAGAATGTTACTTCTGTGTCAACAAGTCTGGACTCCTCCAAGATGTGCCCAATAGATGAGCTGAAAGGACTGCCAAACTCCGAAGACAAAGAGAAAACAGCTGGCAATCATTGACTCAGGGTTCCTTGAGTCTTACCTCTAATAACCCCCTTGCTTCTTTCATTACTTTGTGTCTGTCTACCTTGGTCTGCTCCTTATACTAACTATGATCTAGTTCATTCAGAATGTCATTCCCAGCTTAACCCAATAACATGGCACCCAGGTCCTTCTGAAAAAGGCTTGCTCAAGACAATACCAAAACCTTTGAAACCCCAATAACTCCTCCCATATCCCTAAAAGAGTCAGCACCTCTAACCAGCAGGAAGCAGTTTTAAAAGTTGTCTGCACCCCCATTCCTTTAAATAAAAAGTGAGTTGTGGGAAAGGAATTCTCACAACCCTCATAGGAGTGCATGCCATTTTAGAAAATCAGGTCAGAAACCAGCAGTCCCCTCCCCAGGTTCCTGGAGGTCCTCAATGCCAGAGTTCCAGGAAACACCTGACCTTAAGGATGCCCCATAATCCTGACCAGCACCGGAGAAGAGCCTGGGGTCGTACTTCTCCATTCAGCTATCCCGAGGAGGTTGATAAAAACCTTTTGCAACTGTGTGGAGCTAAGCTGACAGCTCGTCAGTCTCCATTCTCCTTTTCCCCTCTATTAATGTCCTTCCCTTCTTCCCCTCAAAGAGGCAAAAAAAAGTTTTATAATTTTTGATATTTTCTTTAATTAATTGTTTTAATTAATTTGTTATTTCTAATAGATGCATGAACCTGGATACTTTATGAATAGATGAAATTAATTTCTTATAGTTATGGAGGCTAAGAAGCCTAAGGCTGAGGAGGCACATCTGGTGAGAGCCTTCTTACTGGTGGTAATTCTCTGCCAAACAAATTGTTTTATTTCTAAAAATGCCACTAAGTTTTTAACTGTACACAAATTTAGTCACCAGAATTCATTGGAATTTAATAATAGAGAAGACTCTGGAATGGTTGAAAGAGACACAGACAGGCATAAATTTTAAGAAGGTATTAAATTGAGAGGAAAAGACATATTAGAAGAAGGATAGTGTTTAATGGTAGTATCTATTTAGTAAATAAATATATGACAGAAAAACAGCCCTCATAATGAAAGCTCTATCCTCCCCAAAGTAAAATTTGGTTTCCACGTTCTTTTTGTTAATCATAAAGTAAAAATGGAAAGTTATTTTTCTCAGAGTTAAGTAAATACAAAATGCACCTAATTTGACCCTGAAGAGACAGTCACTAGTAAATTTTTGAAGGAAAAAAAAAAATCCCTGAGAGGTAAAATAATATGCATAATGAGAGCGGTGCCAGAGTAGATTCATGAGATTTAAAAATCCTTATCAGACACAGTATGATAGAACAATTTTTCTGTCATATTGATTCTCTGAGGGAACAGAGTATGACTTTGCTTTGTTTTCCCAAGCTTGCACTGTAGCACTCACGGTATGTTTTTCTTCTTTAGTGATTTTATAATGTGAGAGAAGCACAGCCATAGTTATAAAGCACTTTCCCAGGGAGGCAGCTTTCATTCATAGTCCATACCAGCAGGGTTCTTGACAAGCTAAGCACACTGATGCCATCGTATAATTATTGGTTAGATTTTACCTGGACCTTTTAATAAGACTGATTTTAAACTTGAGTTCACTTGCATTAAAGGCTGGCTTTAATGCTAACAACACGGAACCTGTGCTCCACTCCTGCAGTGTGCATACACGAAGGTTCTGCACCAAGGGTCAGATGTGGAACATTATTTAGAATCATCCTCTCGTGTATTCATGTACAAGAATGACATAGAAGCAAAGATGTGACTCTGTGAAAACAAATGACTTTTACATTAATAAGAACAATGAATTCTTAAAAATCTCAGCAAAAAAAGAAAGATAAATGCAATGTAATTTCCAAATGTCAAATAAAATACCTGTGTTCAGATCATACTTGTGCTCAAGAGGTAAAGTAAAATATTATTATGAAACTCGAAGGTGAGACTAGAAGAATGCAACTGTACAAATCACCCAAAGTGTAGCCATTTCTATAGTTTTCCTTAGATGTTCTATAAATTTAGTATTTGTGAAGTATAGAATATTCCATATTACCATAAATGTATCCTTTGTTTTAACATTAATGTGTTATTTACATACTGAATAATAGATATATGTTTGTATATACTGGATATCTGATTTTCATAAATGCTGACATCTGAAAATCATCCTTTATACCTCAATCTTTCTTACCCATTGGAATCTTTACATCATTGCCTAATTCTATTACCTCTACTTCCTAATTATTACTCTGGTTTCTTTCCATTTCTACTTCTAGTATCTATGTCCAGACCATAATTATCTCTTACCTGAAACACTAATTATGCACTCTCTATAATAGTAGCCTTCAACTTGACAGCTGTCAAAGCGCAGTGACAGATGTAATCCCACTTTCCAGTGTGTCAAGTGTTCTTTTTGTGTATTCTCCCCTTGTCTTCTGAGGAAACTTGCTATTACTTTTAGGGAACATCTTAATGTAGAATGATTCCACTTCAAGATTCTTAAGTTAGTTATATCTGCAAAAACATTTTTTCTGAAAAAGATCACAAGATTTCAAGGACAGTCACATCTATATAGATCAAACCTCTAATTCTTGTATCATTGTATTTAGGCTTGACATTCTAACTTTAGAACGATTGAAATACCTCTTACACTTAGGTTTAAACCTGTCAGACTTCAATCTTGCTTAAACTGAGGTTTAAGTCTCCTTGCATGGGTGGTGCCTGTGACTCAAAGGAGTAGGGTACCAGCCCCATATACGAAAGGTGGCGGGTTCAAACCGGGCCCTGGCCCTGGCCCAACAAACAAACAAGCAACAACAACAAAAGAAAAAATTGTAAATCTCTTTGCACATGCACTGTGAATTAATTTTTGTGAGTTGTGAGAGCTTGGAACCTGTTTCAATCTTCTCCATGTGACCCTTCAATTTTCCCAGCATGATTTATTAAATAGGGATTCTTTTTCCCAGTGTAGGTTATTGTCTGCTTTATCAAAGACCAGGTGGCAATATGGTGATGGTTTTATGTCTGAGTTTTCTGTTCTGATCCATTGGTCTATGTCTCTGTTCTTGTACCATGCTGTTTTTGTTACAGTAGCCTTGCACTGTAGCTTGAAGTCTGATAAAGTGACACCTCCTTGTTTATTCTTAAGCATTAAGGTTGCTTTGCCTATTTGGGCTCTTTTCTTGTTCCATATGAACCACAGAACTATTTTTCCTAGATTTTAATAGAGATTGTACTGTATCTGAAGATCAGTTTAGGTAGTATAGACATTTTAACAATGTTGATTCTGTTGATGCATGAGTGTGATATGTTTTACAATTTGTTTATATTCTCTGTGATTTCCTTCCTCAGTGACTGTAGTTCACCCTGTAGAGGTCTTTTACTTCTGTGGTTAAACATATTCCTAGATATTTTATTTACTCTGTAGCTATTGTGAATGGTAGTGAATCTCTGATTAAACTCTCAGCTTGACTGTTATTGGTATATAGAAATGCTACTGATTTGTGTAGATTTCTTTGCTAATCTGAGACTTTGCTGAATTTATTTACTACTCTTGGAGACTCTTGGAGGAGTCTCTTGGCAGCATCCTTGGAGTTTTCTAGATAAAAGGATCACATTGTCAGTAAAGAGTGATAGTTTGATCTTTTCTGTCTCCCTTTGAATATTCTTGATTTCCTTCTCTTGTCTGATTGTTCTGGCTAGGATTTTCAGCACTGCGTGGAAGTGCTGTAAAAGTGGTGACACTGGGCAACCTTATCCAGTTCCAGATCTAAGTAGGATTGCTTTCAATTTTTCCCTGTTCAGTATGATGTTGGCTGTGGGTTTGTCATATATAGGTTTTATATATATGTATATGTATATATATATATTGGCCAGGGCTGCGTTTGAACTTGCCACCTACGACATATGGGGCCAACGCCCTACCCCTTTGAGCCACAGGCGCCACCCTAGGTTTTTGAGGTATGTTCCATCTATGCCTATTTTATTAGGAGTTATTAACATAAAAGGGTGCTGATTGTGTCAAATGCTGTCTCTGCATCTATTGAGAAGATCATATGGTCTTTGTTTTCACTTCTGTTTACTGGTGAACCACATTTATAGACTGGTGTATGTTTAGTCATCCTTGCAACCCTGGAATGAAGTCCACATGAATCCTCATACTTAAGTGTTTAGTATTTGTCAGAGAAACAACTGATAACAAGGACAGTTTGTCATGATTTCTCTCATTCTCTCCAACTGTGGATGTATTCTAAGAATACAAGATTATGAATGATAGATAGATGGATCCATAGATGCACAGGGAGATGAAAAGACAGATGAATAGATAATGTTTACCTGTTATTATTTGTTCTTTTGCCAATTCTTCTTCAGTAAAATACTTCTAAGTGCCTATATAGGTATTTTTTAAAAATTAATTTTGGAGGTGACACAAATCCATTATAAATATTAGATGGTCCATACAAGAAGATTAATCTCAACAACCAGAAATCACCGATTGATTTTTCCTTCCAAAAAGTATGGATACTTGGACTGATACCTCCTCCCCCCTTGTCCTCTTTTTTCCTTTCTCTAAGTACAACTTAAAAGATTTTTCTTTCTTTTATGTGTACAATTTACATTAAGTATTCTTTACTTTTATCTGGTTCATTGTAACTTTTTTACTAAAGAATTACATAGAAAATGGTATTTTACTAAATTTTCCTTTATTTATAAATATTATAGGTTAGGATATTCCTTAAATGCAGTAGAGAGTACTAACTTGACAAAATACATAAAAATCACATTCTTTTAGTCACAGTAAAAAAAAACTAACCCACATAAATTAGTGAAATATGAGTAAATAGCTTATATGTGGACTGTATTTGTGTCTGTGTCAGTGGTTCTCAACCTTCCTAATGTCGTGACCCTTTAATACATTTCCTGTGGGTCGTGACCCACAGGGTGAGAACCACTGGTGTATATTAGCCTGGTCATTCAAATGTTTAACATTTTCATTTACATAATCTTGGGTAGAAACATTTATAGACAAATAAGTGTGAATCCACAAGATACATACATATATATGTGTACATCTATGTATGTGTGTGTGTATATGTATGTATTTTATGTGTATATATATATGTAATACACATGCAATGGAAAATACTAAAATGATAACGTATCTTTTTCTCCTGGTTTTATATATTTCTTGGCTTTAAACGTTTAGGTGGTCCTCTATAGTATCAACGATATATAGCTTGGCTTGAGGACTGTGCTTGCTTATTATAGAGGAACTAATATATTTTCCCAAAAATTATAGATTTCGTTTCCCTTTGTGCATCATCAGCAAGGTTTTAAAAGTTCTGATACTATTTTTAAAAGTTCCGATAAATATTTTTATTGGCAATGTGTAGAAAACCTCAATTAATTTTGGTTCCTAAGTTGAATTTGCAGTGCTTGTAGAATTAGAGCATTTCATAATCATCGTATTTTTAAACTACCTTTCTATTTTAAAGTTGAAAATAGCCAATAACAACTGATTGCAAGGAATTAGAGTGGAGAGAGCATGGGGGAGTTGAAAATGACAAATTAATGTCACAATCTAACATTGAAACATAGAGTTTATGGGGTTTTTGAATAAATGTGGGAGAAAATTCAGGTATTTATATTTTTTAGTTAAATTAAAATAAACTACTTTCCCACCTTCCCTTTAGTTTCCTCACTAAAGATTACTGAAGAAATGCTGTTTTTTTCCTAGAGTTTTGACAGTCCACTTATAACCTGATTTTTAAATCTTAGAATTCCAGCAGTACAAATTTAATGGAAAGTTATAAACATCAAATGTTAGAAAAAATAAAAGAATGGTGTATGTTATACTCATAGCCTATAAATATCTAAAAATAATGATGATTAGGTAATATATTTTAATTTGAAATGATGTTCTTAGAAAAAAATAAAATTATACTCTTGAAATAATTCACAGAGAGTGATTTTAGTAATACAATTTGACCCAATTATAGGGAGGGTAAGCAGCAAGAGTCTTATATACTGGATAGTGCAAATTGATGCCTTACAAAGAGTCTTGTTGCCTAAGATAGCAGTTCATTGTATTTTAATGGTTTGCCAAATATCTAATTTCCATGTCCTAATTTTACATTTTCTAGAAAATAAAAACATACTTTGTGAAGGAAGACATACATATATTCTCATTGACTCAAAGTTTAGATATTTTCTCTAAAGAGCTCTTTAGGAATGGAAAGTGAAATTACTCTGTATGAAGAAAAGCAAAATTTAAAACGTTTAATACATGAAATACATCAGAGAGGGTAATTTTTTTGGTGTGGATAGTGAAGACCCTGAATGAATCCTCAGGTGGTAGCTTAAAGATGTTAAAAACTGTAGAGCTGGAAGGGTCCAAAGTAGAAAGTCAGGCATGTTTAAGCTGCCCTTTTACAGGTATGCCTATGCATTACTTTGATATTTATCAATTTCCTACATGCCTTGAGTCAGGCCTGCCTTCATATTTCTATCACACAGAGAGATTTTGGTTGGAATAATTCAGAAAGGAGCCATTGGTCCTTAAAGCTGCTCTGATTTCTTACTACATCATGAATTGGCGTGGGTCCATCCCTACAAGAATTGACCCAGGCATGAGAGAAACAGTTCATGATAAATATTAAAAAATACCCCTGAAGATTTTGAAATTTCAGTATTCATTGAATTAGTGAACATACTGCTTCACTTGTTTAAACCTTGTTGGCATCTCTTTTTTCTTTAGCTTTTCAATTCTGCTTTCTTTTATCTGTCTTATTTAATGCTTCAATAAAAATCTTTCCAGTTTTGACATTTTAGATCCTTTTCTGGTAATTGTTTCTCCTGATATGGAATCTCATTTACTTGACCAATGAGCAAATCTTCTCTATATAAAACAATTATATGATGATTCATTATAAGTTATAAATTCTGAAACTACAATATAGCCATATAGGATCTCTCACCCTTTTCTACCTTCTTTCTCTTCTAAAGCAAATAGTTCTGGTGTTCCTGTAGTTAAGATTGAAACCATTTGTTTATTGACATTTTAAAGCATGTAATTGAACATAAAGCCCCCTCCATGCCATGGTAGTCAAATAATTTTCCTACCAACTAACCTGGAGAGGAATTTACTAAATTTTACAAGGTCTAAAATGAAAATAATTCCTAAGGATTCTGTCATCATTTATATTTTCCTTCTTAATGAACAATAAGGTTGGTGTCTCTGTATTACCTCCTGGGGTAGGCAATGAAGATGGGAGGGATGGAGAATAACATTATTAGGAAAGGCTGAGCTCACTGGTGAAAACTTGACCGTTTGTACTAAGAGATCCTGTTTATTTTTTATAAATTCTTCCTATCTGATAATTTTCAAGATTCTCTTATCAACACTGACAAATCCAGATATACTAATATACTGGAACACATGAGGCTTTACGCCCATCTTCAAAAATTGGAAAAATTATGATTTCACATCTTTTGATTTTTGACTTTATAAATTATCTTTTTAAAAGTTTTCTGCTTTTGTTTTAGAAGCATATTTTTTTAGTAGGAGTCATCTTAAATTCAGTAAAAAAAAAAAAAAAAATCTGTTACATATCAGCCATCTCCAAGTTTGAAAGGTTTTGGTCTCCACTAGATTTGTGCTGATTGTATTGCATTACCAAATGTATAAGATAGTTTATGTTAAAACCACTGCAACAGTATCTCCCAAAAAAGATTATTTAGTAATGATCCAAGATCCATTCAGCAGTCAGCATGATTTTGCTAACCCCATGTTCCTTTTCCTGCTGACTGTCATCTATGCTGTTCTGAAAAGCTGCACATTCTAGGTGTGACCTGACCTTTGCTATAATTTGAATGTTTGTCCTCTTTAGATCTAATTTTGAAATTTGATCTCTAAAGTTGGAGGTGGGGCCTATGGGGAAGGGTTTGGGTTATGTGGGAGGGTCTCTCATGATTGGAGGATTAGTGAGTAAATTCTCATTCTATTAATTCCTGTAGAAGCTGGGGTTAAAAGAGGCATGTATAACCCCTCTCATTCTCTTGCTTCCTCTTTCATCATGTACTTCAAAGATGTACCTACACCAGCATTCCACCATGAGTGGAAGCAGCCTTAGACCTCTCACTAATACAGGTGCTAATGCCATATTTCTTGTACAGCCTACAGAACTATAAGCCAAGTAAAACCTCTTTTCTTTATAAATTTTCCATCCTCAAATAGCAATGCATACAGACTAAAACATAAAATTAGTATCAAGTAGTGGGGTGTTGCTATAAAGACACCTGAAAATATGAAGTGGAACTGGGTCATGGGAAGACTTTCATGGGCTCAGAAGAACACAAAAGGACAAAGTAAAATTTGGAATTTCTCAGAGATTTGTTAAGTGGTTGTGACCAAAATGCTGATAAAAATAAAGACCATAATGTCCATGCTAAGGAGATCTCACATGGAAATGAGGGAATTTCTGGGAACTAGAGTAAATATCATCCTTGCTGCAGGAGCAAAGAACTTGGTTTAGAAGTTAGAAGAAACATGCATTGGTTTCATGCTCTAGGGTTTTATGAAGGCCAAACTTAAGAGTGATAACGTAGAGCATCTAGGAGAAGAAATTTCTAAGCAGCAAAGCATTGAGGAAGCTTTGTCATACTTCTAGCAATTTATGATGAATTACAGGATCAGAAAAATGAAGCCAAAGTGGAATTTGTAATCAGAAGAGAAGCATAATGTAAAACTTAGAAAATTCTTCAGCTTAGCTATGTTTTATACAGGGAAGGAAAAAACATTTTCAGAAGAAGAGTTGGAGAGTGCTATGGAACTACCACTTGGTAAAGAGATTAATACACTTAAAAGGGAGACAGGTGCTAATAGAACAATGGGGGAAAGGTCTGGAAGGCATTTTAGAAATCATCATACCTACACCTCCCATCATAGGACCCGAGGCCTAGGAGGACAGAGGACAGACCTGGAGCACTCCTTCCCTGCTCCACCTCAGGCTGCTGCTCCCTACATCCTGCATCTTGGCTCCTCAGTTTTCAGTGGCCACCACTCCAAGGGTGGCAAAGGCAATAAGCCTTGATGGTATCCACATAATGTAGAGCCCGTAGGTGCCCGGAGTGCAAGGATAGAGGAGATTTTTAAGCTTCCCCCTATATTTTGAAGGATAGCAGAAGCCTGGGAGGAGCCATCATAGGTGGAAATGGGGCCACCACAGAGACCCCAGAATAACTGAGCTACCAGCAGTGTGCCACCTTAGCCTGGACTGGCCTATGAGAGCAGCCACATGTGCTCGTTCCATCAAAGCCATATTAGTGTGGATGCCTGTGGTCTTGGGAGCCCACTCCTCATACCTGTGTTCCCAGGATGTGGAATATGGAGTCAAAGGAGATTATTTTGAAGCTTTAATGTCTACCCTTACAGGGTTTGGGATTGGATGGGGTCTTTTACCTCTCTGTTTAGGCCCATTTCTCCTTATGAAGTAAGCATATTTAATTAATACCTGAATTACCATTATACAGTAGAAGTAATTAACTTATTTTTGATTTTAAAATCTGATAGCTAAAAGAAATCTTCAGTCTCAGATAAGACTTTGGACCTAGAACTTTTAAGTTGATGCTGGAACAAGACTTGTAGAGACTATTGTGATTAAATTATTATATTTTGTAATATAAGAAAGGCATGAGTTTCAGGGCCAGAGGCAAAAATCCTATAGTTTGGATGTTTGTATTCTACATATCTCATGTTGAAATTTGATGCCCAGTGTTGGAGGTGGAGCCTGATGGAATGTGTTTGCCTCACAGAGGTAGATCTTTCATATATAGATTAATGCCTTCCCTGAGGAGAGGACTGAAGGAGCTCTTACTTTATTCGTTTTCATAAGGGCTCCTTGTTTAAAAGAACCTGGTGCCTCCCCTCTATCTCTTGCTTCCTCTCTCCGTGTGATCTCTGCACATGCTGGCTTCTCTTTGCCTTCTGCCTTGAGTGGAAGCAGCCTGCAACTCTCACTGGCTTATGCTTCTTGTAAAGCCTGAAGGTCCATGAACCAAATAGACCTCTTTTCTTTATCAAGTATTCCTTTATACTACCTTGGCCCCAGTGGACTAAGACAACTGCAGGAAGTCTCCAAAACTAATCAAGCATGGTGAAATAAAATTAGAAATAGATTTGGGAATTTTCCTCTCCCATATTGCAATAGAGCTAGTAAGTCAATTACCTGCATCTTGAGAGCACGTTAATTACAGCCGCATACGGAAATAAAAACCATATAGTTCATTTTACTCTAATTATCAAACAAATTTAAGGAATCAGGGAAAAATAAGTGCTTAGGATTAATATTTAAGATAGAAAAACCACCCACTATTCAGAAAATGAATGGCTTGAATGATAAACATTCATTTTCTGTAGGAAATAATTTCTTGTGTGGGTCAAAACTAAATTTTGTTCTTGGAATAATCACATGATACTGCATGTATATATTGTTCAACTATGACAGACAAAATTAAAACAATGTGTAGGTTTGGGGTCAACAACCTATTCTGCCTTGTGACCCATCCTATTTTATAAAGACTTGATTTCATTGACACTATCCAGATATCATTTTGAAGTAATCTTACTAGGGGTTAGATTTTCAGGCCATCATTACCCTGTGTGTTTAATCCAGAGACCTTTATATTGTATAGAATGGTGATAATTCTTGTTCATAGCCATATAATGTAACTTCTATTTTACATTGTAAATTGAATGTTCGGTTTATATGATGAAAACTGGTGAAGCTTCAGTAGTAAAAAATCCTACAATCATGCTTTATAAGTTGGAAATGAATTATGTACTTGGGACTGCTAGGTTACTGTGAATTGAGGAAAAACACCAGATTGCATGTTACATCCAAAGTTTAAGAATAGGTGAATATTCATTAGAAAAATAATTATAAAATCTCAAATGGTTTTTAGATAAAGAGCTTAATCAGTAAAAAGATCCCAAGACCAAGAATGAGTGCAATACTTACTGTTAGAAAGTATGAAATTTTGTTTTCTTGTAAAATCCCTCTGAGTGTACAGTTTATAGATCACTATAATTATCATCAATGGATACTTCCACAGAAAATACAATAAAGGATTACTCAACTTTGGGCTAAATTCCAAAGTCAAGTCTTTAGACTGTACATTGTAAATTGACTTTAATTTCCTTCTATTAGTACAAAATACTAGTTTATTCTGAAATGTTAGGGCTTCGGAATATATGCAATGTCAAATATGTATGAATATAGGAACATTTAACCCGGAAATAGCATTCAGGAAAAAAAAATACATTTATCCCAGAAATACAAAATATAGACTCAAATACCAAACAAATGTACCAATACTTATGATTCAAAAACTACCTTCTTAGGTGGTAAGGAGAGATTAAAAGAATGAAATTATTTCTGGAGCCTATAAACTAAAAGATTGTTTGGTTTAGAGACTAAAGACATAAATATTCAAAACCCTAGTTACCAATATATGATTATCACAAGGTTGGGCAGAATAATTGTCCTGATATTTAAAGAAGAGAGAGTTCAGATTCTCACTTATAATAAAAAGCAAAGTATCACACTAAAGGGAAAATGTTTTTCACATCAACATTAGAGGGCATAATGTGCAGTTAGGTAGAAGCATCTGCTATCCAACATCCTGTGCTTACATTACTACTACTGGCAGCTGTCAAACAGTGTAGCTGTACTTAGCCTGTTTATATATTTTAGACTGCTCTCAGACTTTAAGTGAAAGACATCATTACAATAACATTTCACCATTCTGCATTTTGGGGCATTTACATTCTTAGATAAAGCATTGTTCTATTCATATTCATATTTCAGCAACTAAACTAGGTATTCAAGTAAATGAAATAATTTCATTTAAATTGTAATCTAGAAAGTAATTCACCTTAATGAATATTATTTAAAAACGTCCTTGCCTGTCCTCCCTACTACAAATGATATCTGTAAAGGAAAGAAAAGGAAATTGGAAATTCAAAGACACGGAGTTCAACTTTCTCCTGAAAACTGGTCTGCAGCTGGGAATTTTAAATGAGAGATAAGAGCACTGCAGAGAATGAAGAAAACACACATAAGAAAGAAAATCTAAAACGAAGTGCAAGGTTGGTGTGTCAAGTGACAGAGAGAAAAAAATTTCTTTTCATTTGGTTTGGAGGAAACTCTCCACCCTTAGTCTCCCAAGGAGCAGAATTTGGATGAAAAACCATTCAGCAACGACTGCTAAGAACTATGCCCTGAGGTGTAGATGTGTTTTGGGACTGCTGTGTGTAACAGTGAACAATTGCTTTGAAACACAGTGTCCTGAACACTTTCAATCTATGTGATTATTACATTCCCAGGATAGTATGTAGTCCTCTGTGGTCTTAAATTTCCTTTTTGCTGAAAAGATGTGTTATTACCAAGTTTCAAATTCATAATACCTTTACTGAAACTGTTTTTTTTTGAGGGGTGGGGAGGGCAGAGGACTTCTTGTAGTTGAGAGCCTGTTGGCCTTCAGAAGTGAGTAGTGGTGATTAGAAGAATCCTAGCAACCAAGTCTTAAATCTCTTGTATTCTAAGCACCTTGTAAACAGCTTCACGTCACTAAAAGGGTCATTTGTAAAAATGGGAGTGGTATACAGATATGGGAAGAAATTAACATATGCCTCTTAAATCCAGAAAAGCAGCCTGGGTAGGGCTGAATGAACAAAATAAATATGTACCTAAAATACAGAGTAGCAGAATCCCTGGAGGAAAACAGAGCCCCTATTCTCAGACATATCTCCCTGTTACACCTTTCACTAGGCTCAAAAGCCTTTCTGCATTACCCCTTTTGAATCTGTTTATGATAGTTCTATGTATTTTTTTCAAACTGGGTAAAAATGAAATGTCGAGTCTCTGAGAATATCCAAAGAAAAGGCTTTCTCCAAAAAGATGATATTCCTCAGGGATTATCTATGAGTTCAGACAACTACGTTCATAAACTCATTCCACAAAAGGTGCTACATACTGCATTGCTGAATATCACTACAGTCACCTTCAAATTACTCCCCTTGGGAATCTCTGCTCCATCCCCAGCACTTAGTCTACTTTCAAAGCAGTTTTGGAACTCTTTTTCTGAAATGAGCATCAGCGCTGTCATCCTATGACGAGATCATGAATTTGCCACTGTGTGCTTATGTTGACAGCACTGTGCAAACATCCTGGTAAAGTTTCATAACCTTGGTATATCAGTATCTCACAACTATGTTTGTGTGGACATGTGGCAGTATCTTGCTGAGTGGTGTTCACTATTGTTGTTGCATGTTTTTATGCACCATAAGATGACAGCTCTGTTGGCCATTACAGAAAAAGTTATAAAATTGCTTTGAAGGGTGAACTAGGTGCTGACATTGGTGCATAGCTTCCCAAAGGGAGTACTTCAAAAGTGACTGTAGTGATATTTAACAAGTAGGTATGCAGCACTTTTTCTAGGATGAGTTCCTGAACTTAATTGTCCTGCCTTATATTTTAGTTCATGCCATTCCAATAACAGGTTATCACTTTGGCTTTAGAGTTCAACCTCTTACATCAGTTTGAACTCATAGCTTTGAACTTACTATTTCATACCTTCAACAGCAGATCTAGAACCACTTTCTACCCTCTGGAAAATATCTTTTGTCATGTGGACAAGTAATATTGAAATATTAATATGTCTGCCCCACTGAAATTTATCAATAGCAATGATCATAATAAAATATTTCCTGCTCCAAAATTTGTAGGTGTGTTTCATCATTTTGAAAAGTAAAGACCAGCATGGCAAAATAGCCATCAAGCTGATGTGGTTGTTTATGTTTTAAGCAACACAGTAACAGTAAGAAGCATTTGGAATGAATGGTAACATGTCAACTAATAAAATCAGGTACTTTGTTTTCCTATTTATCATTTTCTACTTGAGTAAATAATTACCCATAATACAAAATATCTTTCTAGCATTTTTGCCCATTGTGGGATTTTTGTAAAGTGGATTTCAAGAAGCAAAGCAAATGTTGCCCATTTTAAGCTTTTCCTTAAGTTGGATGTTTCCCAAAAGGAATAACATTGCAATCTAGTATTTACAATCTCTTTCAAAGTTAATGCCTTTAGTGACTCAGAATGAATATAAATGATAATTACTTCAAGTTGAAATTTAAGATTACTTTTGTGAATTGGCAAATTCACCAAAATCTTCAGTACCCTTAATTTGTATTTCAACTCCCATAGCTCATCCTTCTTGTTCGAGATAGAAATATAAAAAGCATAATTGTTATTACCACTTTTTTCTTTCCTCATTTGAAAACAGTCTGTATCTTCATATCAAATCTACCTAATTTGTACACAAATATAAATAAGAGATAAAGTCCTTCAATTAGTTTTTTTTCATAATGTTTTCACTCCATTATTTTGACACTTCTTTTCAGATCTCTTGTTTGATACATCTATAAGAAACCCTTGTTTACAATACATTTTATTTAGCTTTTTTTCTTGTGCAATGTGTTTTGTATGAAGATAATTTTGTAAGTGTGGCATCAGTCACCTTGGCCTCATAAATGTTTTATTGAACAGAGTTTCAGCATTCATAATCCAATTTGGAAAATAGCACTTTTGAGATTAGGCATTAAAGGAGAATTTCACCTTTACAGTTCTTTGTTTTTTGTTTGGTTTGCTTTTTCCAACTTTTCAATTATGAAATCCACGTAAAGAGTGTTAGTTATTTTTTTTCCACTGAAGAAAATGTAGGAGTTTCTTTTTCCTTTCATTGAATTTAAGAGATGTAATTGTGTAAATTGTATACATACACACACACATACACACTTACACATATACCTAGACAGAGAGACTTAGAGAACATAATCAGGGTATGTACTTTTCAAATAGTAGTTGTCAATAAAACCCTCAAATCTTAAGAATGGAATGCTTTCGGTTTAGACTGCACAAGCTTATATCATGATTCTAATGTTCAAAATCTATGCTATTTCTACCAAGTCAAACAATTTCTCTTGTTGTAGGTTTTCTCATATGTACATGAGGGTTTCTCTGTGATTATATTCTTATGAATAAAAGCTGACATAATCTACAAAATTACTTAGCACAATGCTTGAAATAATAAATTCTTTCCACATTTGTTTTGAGTAATAAACAACGTTATTTTTACTCAATAATGTTTTATAAGGAAGAAGATGCTGGTACTTTCAAATCCACATGATCTTCTAATTTCTTTTTGTGGAGAATAGGAAGGAAGTACAATGATGACTAAGCTTTATTACCAAAAATAGTAACACACTTTTGACATATTCCAGTTTTAGAATTAAGTCAAATTTCCTACATGAGCTGAAGTCAAAAAATTATTTAATCTCTTGGACATTAGTGCCCACTGACTAGGAGGGTCTGGTCAATGTATTGATAAGGATGTGTCACTGCTCAGTAGGAACCAGTGCATGGATGGAGTACCATTGTCCGCCATGGCAAAGAGTGATAAATGGCAACACAAGTTCAATGTGCTGACTGACTTTCCTACAGATGTGATTCCTCTCTTCTTATTTGTTCTCATTCTTAGCCATTCTGTTGGCAAAAAAGAAAAACAGCAACTGAGTAATTAGAATTGCTTCTCTGAGGAGGAAAAACAAACAATCAATAAAGCACAAAGAAAACCAAACCAAAAATAAAACAAACAAACAAAAAAAAGCCAAAATACAATCCCACTACTCTCTCATTTCTGAAATACTAAATTATTTGTATTCCAGTAATTTTTTAGGAGCCACAGGAGTTTCTATCTCATCAACCATAAGGGGATCTAAACAATTAGATCTGGCTTGTAAGTACTTTTAAATGTTCATCCTCTTTGTCACCAGGATTCTAGAGTTTCTTTTTATAAAGGGAATGTGTATAATGAACCTATCTTGTAGCTGGATCCAATATTGAATATATGTGAAATTAGTGAGTTTGCTTTAGAGAATTTTTTTCTTATCCTCAGATAATTTATTCTTTCCTACAGCACCTCAGCCTGTTTTAAACTAAATAGCAAACAATTTTCACCAAGTCATTATCTTTATCCCCCTGTTTGAATCTTGTTGTATTTCCCAACACAAGGAATACTTAAGATGTCACTTCAGGCACCACACAACACGTAGGTAAGGATCTATCACCCCTGAAATGATATAATTTAAGCAATTAATATCTCTATTTATAATGTCATTTCTACTTTTCCAAATAAATTAAAATAAATATCCAAATAAAATTTTAATAGTTTTATTCCAACCACACGAAGGCAGAATTACATAGTGACAAATACAGACCTGCATATGAATGCCAATATTGATCAAGTTAGCTAAGTACACTGGATCTCAGTTTTACTGTCTGTAAAAAGGATTTTTTTCTTCTAATAATGTCCTTACGGGGATCTAATTGAGAGAATAAATTCAAATATCTTAGTGGAGCCTGCTATTTATTAAGTAATCAAAATAGATCTATTATTAATTATAAAGGGCCTACACTATTTTATTTTAGAGACGATAACAGTGGCCCAAAGACTTGAAGTATCTTGCCTAAAAATACTGAGTAATTTAACTGAAGAATTGTGCTACAGTCCAGAAACACTTTCCCTAGGACAGAAAAAATCACATTAGCCAAAAAAAAATTTGGTATATGCCAGTAAAAGGGAGATCCTTCACATGAGTTGAAAAACATTTGATGCATCTTTGTTACTTAAAGAATTGTTAGAGATATATTTTTAAAATCTAATTTGATTGAGAAGGTTAGCAAATCTCTATTTATTAATGTTATACCTTGGCAATTACCATTCTTCTTTTGGGAGCTGTCTTTGGAATAAGTACATTTCAAAACTTTTGGTACCATTTAAAACAGTTTTATTTAAGTTTATTAAATATACCCTTAGCTAGAAGACAGAATAATTTAAAAAGGTAATATTATCTATAAGTCTGGCCCCAAACCAGATTTTATCTCATTTTCCACATCTTTCCATATATGTACTGAGAGATTGACTCAATGTTTTATGTATTAAGTATTCTTATATTAAGTATTCTTTTTGATATATACATACAAACATGCACACACACAGAAATAAATTTGAAAATTGTATTATGTTAAAGATAATTTTTAATATCCTGATGATCATTTTCTCATAACATAATGAAGTTTTTAAAAAAACAGAAATGTATTTTGCCAAATCTCAGGAGATAGAAATCTATCTTCTAAAGTTATCTTCTCATCACTAGATTATGTCTAGCTCATTTACCATCTCGAGCACTTGCTGTTTTTCCTCATCTTTTTATTTTTATTTTTTGCAGTTTTTTTTTTTTTTTTGGCTGGGGCTGGATTTGAATAGGCCATCTCTGGCATATGAGGCCCGCACCCTACTTCTTTAAGCCACAGGCACCGCCCTGTTTTTCCTCATCTTTCAAACTATTTGTTTTCTTTTTAAAAATTTCAGATTAATATGATGGGTACAAATCATTAGGTTACATTGTTTGCATTTGTTGGGTAAAGATCAAGTTGTAGTTGAGCACTTCAATCAGGTGGTTGGGCCGTGTACATTGTGCCCATTAGGCAATAATTTACCAATCTCCCTTTCCCCCAAATTGAACTGTGTTTTTTTCTTGTGTCGGTGTGTAGTTATTTATCTATTGGCCTCATATTAGTATTGAGTACATTAGGCACTTGCTTTCCCATTTTCGTGATACTTTACTAAGCAGGATGTTCTAAAAATCATTTTACTATAATGTCATTGGGAATAGAATGTTTGACACAGCTCAATACACAGAATACTGGCTTTCTTTTCATCTGTAGGGTTTATTATTATTCAGAATATAGATTCAAATTTATTAGAGTGAATATAAAGACTGAATATAAAAAAAGATCTGCAGGCTGAATATAAAAAAAGATCGTGTATTTTTCCAATATTTCTAGTCATGCAAAATATCCTTCTTTGTTCCACAGTGGTGACAAATTTCAGAAAAATATAAAATACTTTTTTTTCTCTTGATACCAAGAATCCAAATATTCTAACCATCTGTCATATTTTTGAGTTATGTGATCTTACTGTGATTATTTTCAAGAGTAAATGCTAGAGAATCATTTTAAAATGTAATCAACAATATTGAAATGGTTTACCTAAAATAAACTGCCCTTATTATAATTGTATTTTTTGGAAAGTTTAAGATATATACTTAAACATTTATATTAATGTACCAAATATAAATTATATAAGAAAATAGATAAGTAGGTATATATATATATATATATATATATATATATTTATCCTGAAATAACATATTACCATATATATATATATTTATCATAAAATAATCCAGAAGTTTTTTGTTATTGTGTTACAGTGATTCCTGAAAGAGTTTATTTAGAAATGATTTTCTATCTTTAAAAATATTTGATGATACTCATCATTGAAGCAATCTGGTTTTCATGTTTATTTTTAACTTATGTGTTGGTTTTTGTCTTTGCTTTGTGACAATCTTTTAATCATGAATTCAAACTATTTTATACTTATCAAGTTTTAACAAATCTATTTTCTCTTGATCATTTTAATATTTGGGATTTTCTCAAAATTTGTATATTCATTCTCCTCTTATTCTTTTGTCAGTAGAATCTCTACTGCGATCAATTTTTGATTTCAAATAATGATAATGAGTGTCTTTTTTCTTTTATTCCTGATCATTCTAATGAGACCATTGTTCTTTTTAAAAAACTATTCCTTATTTTTTCTATTTTTCTGTTAAATTTTACTTATCTATGTTTTTGTCTACATTAATCATTGTTCTTCTTCCTTATGTTTATTTTTCTGATATCTTCTTAGGTATTTATATAAACCATTCTATTTATTATAATATGGACATTTAAGATGAACATTTCTTTCTAACCATTACTTTAGCTGCATCTCACAAGTTTGATATTTTTACTTTTAATTTTCATTCAGTTTGAAATATTTTGTATTATTTATCCCTTGTGATTCATTTCTTAACATATCAGTTACTTAGAAGCAGCTGTTCAATTTCCGGACATTTAAGATTTTCAGGTATTCTTTTACTGTTTTATAATTCAATACTAGTATGATCAGAGAGCATCAGCTGCACCATTTAATTCCTTTAACACTTATCAAGAGTTGTTTTGTGGCCTGGCATAGGATTTGTATTTGAGAATGTGCCGTGTCCACAGGTTAAAATAAACTTCTGTGAGTTAAGGAAATTCAAACCTAGAAAAATAAATGATAATTTGTATTTATCTATATGTGTACTACTTCTGGTGCTTTCAATTTGGGGGGACGATATGAGAAGATCTGATTTTACATTTGATATGTTTTTCCTTAACTTACAGACCTTCATTGAGCATTTATCATATAAAAATTCTTTATTTCACTTTATTTTATATGTGTGTGTGTGTGTATAGCTAAGTATAACCACATACAGGTAGATATGCTATTTGACTTTTCCCATAATTTTAAAGATGCTATTTCTTTTTCTTCTTTTGGCATTTCTGATGAGAAATCTGTGATCTTTCTTTCTACTGTGTCTTTTTACTTTTATTTTAAGACTATCTCTTTGTAACAGCTTTTCAGTAAAGTGTTTTGATGTGGGTTTTCTTCTATGTATCTGGCTTTAATTCAGTGAGCTTCTTTTTAATCTCTGGGGTTAAAGTTTTCAATACATTTTGAAAAAAGCATGAGCTATTGTATATTCAGTTATACATATTTCAACCCCCTTAATAATGTAATAGGAATGACTAAGGGTCTGTTCATTTATGTCCTCAACATAGTGTTCTCTGTGTACTTCATTTCAAATCGTTTTAATTTCTATATATTTAGGATCTGTAATCATATCTTCTCAAATGTAATTGTTGGGTTTTTTTGTTTTTTTTTTTGGCCGGGGCTGGGTTTGAACCCACCACCCAGCATATGGAACTGGCACCCTACCCTTTTGAGACACAGGCACTGCCCACATGTAATTGTTGTTAAACCCATTCAAGGCAGTTTTCACTAAGATATTTAAATTTTCCAGTAGAACCACTTGGGTATGGTAGATGAACTTATCAGTTCTAAACTGAATAAAGCTTTTTTTTTTTTTAATATAGAAGAAACCATATGAAGGAAATGCCTGCTATTTCTGTTAATTTGGAAAGTAAACATAGAGAAGACTTTCATCTCACGTCATTTATGATCCTGCCCTGTCACTACATTTCACCTTGGCTATGGCTCTTCTATCTCCTTATGTATCAGTTGCTATTTTACTCTATAATTATGTCTCTCCCAACCTGAATATTTGCAGCTAAATGAAGTAAATTTATCTCTTCTGTTCACACTTCTATGTTTAGGATAACCTACTGTCTCACACATGATAGGCACATAATAATGGTTTCTAAATGAAATAATTACATATACAAGTGTCATAACATAGTACTTTACACATAGTGTTAAATAAATAGTAGGTACTGCTCTTACTATAATATCAACAGATTAATTTTTGTATGTGAACTATCATGAATCAGTTCAAAAGCATTTCATGTTATAGAATGGGGTATTTAGACAGATTAAAACCTTTGATTCAATATGCAAAAAATAAATCTATGGCTGGGGGGGGTCATTGATATGATTTAACTCTGACAGTCCCAACTAATTTGTCTGGAAATGTAAAAGCTCAGTTATAACCTCCTAAATGACAGAGTCTTTAGTCTTTCTAATAGTATAGAAGTCATTAGTGAATGTTGCCGAGTGAGGGACTGCAGATCTGTGAGTCTCTCTGTGCATACATGACTATAGCATATCAGAAAGATAAGAGACAATTTGAGAAACGTTATCATAACCTGTAAGAGTCCTTGTTTAGCAGCCATTTCCCAAATGAGGATATAGAGTCTATTGAAATCCCTATAAATATATTTCATGGTCATCCCCTAATCCCCACTCAACCTACTCCCAATCCCACCCCATTAGTGTCCTTAAATTCTATAAATCATCTAAATGAATGTGAGGAATTTAAATCATTTTACTATAATTTCAACAGCCTGAAACAAAGAAGGGACCAATACCAAATGCTCTGAGCATTTAGGAAATAGCTGGGACCTCATGTTAGATTTTCCTGTATTTTGAATGTTCAATCTTGAGGTTAAACTGACAGCATGTACATTTGCTAATTGATACACCAGAGGTTTGCAGATGTCAGACAATGTCGTTAATAATGTCATGCTGGCAATTAGTGGCATGATCATTAGTAGCAATGGACTTCACACTGTTGAGCTCTGACAGCATAAAGTCAATCTGTACCAGAATTTCCATTCAAAACCCTGTTGCCTGTTAAGCGTGCAGAGCTGGATAGAATACAAGAAGGTGTCAGCTGATACCTCTGGGTAAGGTATCCTCAGATGCCATTTTCTTCACTTTCACTGAAATAGCTTCAGGAGTAGAGTACAGGTAAAGCAATTAAGATAACAGACAACTGGGTGGCACCTGTGGCTCAAAGGAGTAGGGCGCCCTGCCCCACATGCCCGAGGCTGTGGGTTCAAACCCACCCTGAGGAAAAAAAAATAAAATAAAAAGAAAACACAACTATTTTGCTTTACTATTTTTTTCACATGGATCAAGTTAGAATAGGGATGCTAAAGAATGCATAATGGCCGTCCGCTTTTGCTTTGCACACTCGCCCAGATTGTGTGCGAGCTTTTCTCAGAAGAGTTGGATTTGATTGATTTTTGCATTTTTGAGAACAAAGTTAACCAGTTGAATTATTTCTAGCTAGGGTAAATTACAGATTTTTAGTGACACTAGCCACTCAAAAAATGTTTTCCTTGCCTGGTAGTGTGTGAGATTTTTTTGAAAAGAATTTGGTTTTTATATAAAATACTAATTTGTATAAAATTTTATCTTCTCCATCTTCCACATATTAATATGAAAATCTGCAAATCTTGACTACCCTACTCCATATTCATTTGATTTGCATGAAGCTGTGAACAATTTTGGAAAAAAAAATCTTCACACTAGATAAGTATCCTAACTAATAATGTAGAGAGTACAGGCTGCTTTGAGCCATTTTTTCCTCTGATGACACTTCCTTACCCTTGGGCTCAAGCCATCCTTTTGCCTCAGCCTCCCAAGTAGCTGGGACTACAGGCACCTGAAAACCAGGCTTTTTATTTTTTAATAGTAGAGGTGAGGTTTCCTCTTCCTCAGGATGGTCTTCTGAGCTCAGGCATTCCACCTGCCTGGGCTTCCCAGCGTTCTAGGATTACAAACTTGAGCCACTGAGCTCCACCTATATCTCAGTTTATTTCTAAAATGTAAACATTTTAACATGTTGCTTTCCAGTTCATATTGCTATTGAGGAGATGAAAATAACACTATGTGAAAGTTCTTACTACTCCATGAGGCATTTAAATATGCAAACCTGGATTTTATTGTTTTTAAAATTAAAATGATTATACACTAGTTAAGGCTACTAATGACATTTCTTACTCTGATTATGTCTTACTCTCCCTTTAGTCCTCTTCATTTGAGCAGTAGAAGTGCTTCTTGTTTTCTGTTTTGTTCTGTATTGTTTTCCTGCCTGTACAGAACTCTTCGGATCAGAAATGCTAACCAAGCATTGCACATAAATAGAGAAAATTCTGGGTGCAGGGAAGAGTTATTGTGGCCTATCCAGTTTGTCTCTCTGAGTCTAATTTCACAAACCATTAACATTTTGAATGTGGAAATCAATTTGAATGTCTATCATATTCTAGAAAGTGGGACCTCTGTTAGAAAATATTGTTCAGTTGCTTTGGGAAGGACAACTTGATAGAAGATATATTTATATTCTTATAAAATAAGAGATTGAATTACTACAGAGAATTCCTAACATTCTCCTTAAAGTATTTATTAATAGTTTTAAAAATATCCCCTTTTTTCTTGGAAGAGTATGATGAAAAATTAGAGAAAATAATAAGTTTCACTGGGAACTTTCTAGTGAACTCAGTGATAAATAAGAATGTGTATGACACCAGAACTGAGATTTGTGTAACTAGAGAAGCATTTAGAATGGTAAGGAATTAGCTTCAGAGATATCAAAACGCACATGATTATACTGTTGGACATATTTCAAAGATTATAAATTGAACTCTAAATGTTCAATTCCTGTGGACTTGGAATTGACTGGCTTCTTAGAGAAAATAGCCTTCAATAAAAGCTGAGTGGAACAAACACTCAGAGCCACTCGATGGAACCCCACAAGCTAACGGTGGTCACCTGTGTCCCCAACTTTGAAAAGTCTATTCCGCATGTCCTGTCTCTCTATCTCTCAGTTTTTAACTTTTTCTTCAGTCGATAGCCACCAGTTCCACAGGTCTTAAAGGACCCAGCCCCAGAAGTGGGACTACAGCAAATGATATCGCTCATTTTTAAAATTCTTATTAACCATTTCTATAATTTTTTGGTTTAGAATATATTCAAATTTTGTGTCTGTTGTTAATTTTTTAATTATTAATTTATTGGATGCTTGTATATGTTTTGGATGCTAGTTTATGTCAGAAATGTGTGTATGTGTGTGAATGATTTTCTATACTTTGAGGATTGCTTTTTTTATTTATTAATGAGAGTTTTTGATAAGATCATTTTGATGTAATTTTTTTGTATTTTGGAGGGTGTTTTCTCTTGGAAAAGGATTTATCAACTGAGAAATAAATGTACATTCATTTGACTCTTCTTGGGTAAAAAATAATAATGCAATAAAAGATTCGTGTAATGACTCCTGTACTCTTTATAGTCATCAGTATGTGTTCACTCCCTTAGGATTCATTGGTAATCTGCACCTTTTTTTTTTTGCAGTTTTTGGCTGGGGCTGGGTTTGAACCTGCCACCTCCAGCATATGGGGCCAGTGCCCTACTCCTTTGAGCCACAGGCGCCGCCCAGTAATCTGCACTTAAAAAAAAATACACTTTATTGTTTTAGAGAACTTGTACAGTCATAGCAAAATTGAGCAGAAACTGGAGAGCTTTCCGGTATTCCTCTACCACCACACCTGGATGGTCTCTTCACCCACCAAAGCATGTGAATGTATTTGATGCAAATGATGAGCCTACACTGGCACACTATTACATTCAAAGACCATAGTTTATGTTGTGATTCATTCTTTGCATTACACATTCTATGAGTTTGGAAGAATGTATAATGGCATGTATCATGCAGAATAGATTCATTGCTCTCAATATCCTCAGCATTCCATTCTGCCTGTCCATCCTTACTTCCCTCCATAAACCTTAACAACCACCAAGCTCTGTACTATCTCCATAGTTTTGCCTTTAACAGAACGTCAGTATAGTTGGGATCATTTAATATTGTATGTAGACTTATCAGATTAGATTATTTCACTTGCTATTTTGTCAGTGCCATCACCAATGAAGCAGGCTAGACAATGGATTGTAAGCTCCAAGCTTGCAGAAGGTGGGTCTTCCCATGCGTGTTGGTGGAAAGGCCCCACGCAACTTCTGTAGCTGCTATTTATTGAGAACAAGCTCCCCTTCCCCGAACCCCCCCGCCACTGGAATTCCATAGCTGATCAATATTCAACTGCCAAAGTCTATTGGTTAAAGTCTAGTGATTGCTTGTATGTTTCCAAAAACTGCCATTTTGGAAGCCTGTGGTCCAGCTTCCTACACATCTTGCTGCATAGGTTGCTTACATAAGTTGCCACATAGATCACTAATCTATGTTTGCAGTTTGTTACATAAACTGCTACCATATCCTGTTACATAAATTGCTACATATTCTGTTACATAGGTTGCTACACTATTTCCTTCATGTCTTTTCAAGGCTTGATACCTAATCTATTTTTAGTGCTGAATAATATATTGCCTTGTCTGGATATACCACAGTTTATCCATTAGCCTACAGACGGACATCTTGGTTGACTCCACATTTTGGCAGTTATGAATAGCTGCAGTACATATGCATCCGCAGATTTTTTGTCTGAACATACATTGTCAATACATTTGGGTAAATACCAATAAAAGCTGGATGCTTCACATCCTCACCAACACTTGGTCGTGTCGGTGTTCTGGATATTGATTGTTTTAATAGAGGTATAGTGATATCACAATGTTGTTTCAAGTGACATTTTCCTAATGATGTGATGTGGAGGATCTTTATTATGCTAACTTAGCAACTGTATATCTTCTTTGGTGTTATGTTTGTTAGGCTCTTTGGCCCTTTCATGGGTGGGTTGCTTTTATTTTATAACTATGTCTCAAGGGCTACGTATAAGTTGGATAACAGATTTTTTTCTTTTAAACTAGATATGTCTTTTACCAGTTATTTTCCTATCTTGTGAGTTGTCTTTCATTCTCTTGACAATATCTTTTGCAGAGCCAAAATTTTATATTTTATTATATATATATATATATAATTTTTATTATTATTTTTTGAGACAGAGTCTCACTATGTCACACTAGATAGAGTGCCATGGCGTCACAGCTCACAGCAACCTCCAACTCTTAGACTTAAGCAATTCTTTTGCCTCAGCCTCCCAAGTAGCTGGGACTATAGGTGCCCACAACAATGCCCGGCTATTTTATTGTTGTTGTTGTTGTCATTGTCTGGCAAGCCCGGGCTGGATTCAAACCTGCCAGCCCCGGTTGCATGTGGTCATCTCCCTAGCTGCTGAGCTACAGACGCAGAGCCCCAAATTTTATATTTTAATGAAGTCCACTTTTATCACTTATTTCTTGCAGGACTGAGCCTTCGGTGTTATATTTGTGTGTCATTGCCAAATAGGTGCTATATTTTCTCCTAAGTTATAACATAGGAGTTTCAAACCTTCAAAAAGGTTTGTGTTTTGCCTTTTAATATGATATCCATTTTGAGTTATTTTTTGGGAAGAGTGGAAGTTCTATGTCCAGGTTCATGTTTCTTGCTTGTAGCTGTTCAGTTGTTCCAGCAACATTCATTGAAAGGACCATCTTTTCTCCATTGTATGGGCTTTGATTTTTTGTGAAAGATAAATTGACAGTCATTACAGAATTTTATTTATGGGCTCCCTATTCCATTTTATTGATTTATTTTTCTATTCTTTTGCCAACCACATTCTCTTGATAACTGTAGCTTTATAGTAAGTCTTGGCATTGAGTAGTGTCAGTCTTCCAATTTTGTTTTTCCTCTTCAATATTGAATTGGTATTAAGGATCTTTTGTCCCTAAAAAAAGGGATAAGAATAAATCTGCAATATCTATAAAATAAATTTCTGAGATTTTTGACTGGAATTAAATTCAATCTATAGATCAAGTGGAAAGAAATTTCATCGTGACAAAATTGAGTTTTCCTATTCATGGGCATGGAATATCCCTTAATTTGTTTAGTTCCTTTTAATTTCTTTCATCAGATATTTGTAGCTTTTATTGTATAGATCTTGCATGTATTTTGTTTTACTTATAGTGAATCATTTTATTTTGTAAAGTTAGTTTCAATTCCAAATTATACTTGTTCATTACTGGTATATAAGAAAGAAGTTGGTTTTATATGTTAAGCCTATATTCTGCAATCATCCTATAATTGATTTTTAGTTCCAGGAGTATTTTCCCAGTTATTTTGTACTTTTATAAGGAAATTTTGATATATTTTATTTATTTTATCTATATATTTTTAATTTATTTTTCTTGTCTTCTTGAATCTGCTACGATCTTCTTCTTGACACTGGCAAATCTTTGAGTTTCTCACTGGTAAGTATGATTTTAGCTATAGGTTTTTATAGATTTCTTTAAAAAAAAGGGTTACAAATGTTTTGCATTTCTAGTTTACTGATGGTTTAAATCATGAATGGATGTTGAATTTGTCAAAATCTGGGCTTGGCGCCTGTGGCTCAATTGGCTAGGGCGCCAGCCACATACATCTAAGGTGGTGGGTTCGAATCCCCAGCCCAGGCCCACCAAACAATAATGATGGCTGCAACCAAAAAATGGCCAGGCGTTGTGGCGGGCGCCTGTAGTCCCAGCTACTTGGGAGGCGGAGGCAGGAGACTCGCTTCAGCCCAGGAGTTGGAGGTTGCTGTGAGCTGTGATGCCATGGCACTCTACCCAGGGGGATAGCTTGAGGCTCCATCTCAAAAAAAAAAAAAAATTTGTTCTGCATCAGTTGATATAATCAGTGC
>CAUYQV010148840.1:0-12210 GCA_963574575.1 Galagoides demidoff
CGCCTGTGGTCCCAGCTACTTGGGAGGCTGAGGCAGGAGACTCGCTTGAGCCCAGGAGTTGGAGGTTGCTATGAGCTGTGATGCCATGGCACTCTACCCAGGGGGATAGCTTGAGGCTCTGTCTCAAAGAAAAAAAAAAAAGGAAAGAAATTTAATTGGACATTTGAACAGACAGTGGAAACTGCAATTACATGACTGTCTACTGTTCTGTCAACTGATTTCAAACCTTCATAAATAGAAGTTGGAGTAGTTACAGTTGAAAATCCTAAATTCAGGATTCTTACAGAAGCAGAGATTGATGCTCACCTCATTGCTCTAGCAGAGAAAGATTAAGCATTATTAGTTTACTAAATTTGCGATGCCACCCGTCTGCCTGTTTGGAACCAACAGATCAACAGTGTGGAGGCCCTGGACGGAGAAAGGAACCTCTCCCACTCCTCCTCCTGCTATGAAGTGGAGGATAAATAAAAACTGGATAAGTCTGAATAAATAAAAACAATCCTTTTAGGAAAAAAAAAATTGGTAAATTTTATGTTGTATACTTTTATTTTTAATCAATTTTTAAAACTTCCAAAAATGTTAAAAACCATTTTATATGAGTGAATCTCATATCACAACAAACTTGTAAATATGATACAATTACATCTACCATTACAGATAAGAAGAAAAGGTTTGAGATTAGGAATAAGCCTATAATGAAAAGAGACAGAAAAGAAAGATAACCACTGGTCATCAACTAAGGACTTAATACTGGTCCAGCACTTGACCAATACTGGACCAGTATTGGGTTCTGTGTACTGGGTTTTTTTAAATCCAAACCCCCTAATAAACTTTGAGATAATTACTAGTATTACCATTTCTTGTGATACAACTAGACTTGGCAAAAGTAAAAAGGTCAAAGCTACATGCAACTCCAAAGCCCAAATCATTTAATCTTTTTCATTATCTGAAACTTTGGGGTTCTCCCCCAACCTCAAAGACAATGTCTTGCTCTGTTACCCAGGCTGGAGTGTAGCGGCATCATCAGAGCTCCCTGCAACCTCAAACTCATGGGGCTCAATGATCTCCCTGCCTCAGCTTTCTTAGTCTCTGAGACTACAGAAGCATACCACCATGCCCATTCCTATCTTTCACTCTTGCTCAGGCTGGTCCTGAGCTGAAGGGATCCTCCCACCTTGGCCTCCCAGAGTGCTGAGATGACAGGCATGAGCCACTGTATCTGGCCCAAAAGAGGATCGCCTATCCTTCTGCCCCATGCTCCAGTGTACAGCACTGTTCCTAATTCTGTCTTGTCTTGTAACTATTTTGAGTTTAATTTTCTCATTTTTCTTGGCTTAAGGTAAAAATAGAGACAGTTGATATTTTTTATTTTAATTATTTAAGCACTTAAAGTTATAAATTTCCCTCTTAAGTACTCTTTCAACTACATCCTAAAGATTCTGATGTTAACATTTTTATTATTCTGAGACATTGTCTAATTTCTCTTTTATTTGACCCATATATTACTCAGAAAGTTACTGTTTATTCCTAAGTACTAGAGACTTTATTGGATATTGTTTCTTTAAAATATTTGCTTTTTAATGTTCATTTATTATTTTGAACAGAAAATAACTGCATGATACAAAACTCAAATGGGTATGTGATGAATCATAAATTTCCCCCCTTAGCCGTATTTTCTTTCCATCAAATTCTCTTTAGATAAAAATGTAGTTATTGTTGCTAATTGCTTACGTAACCTTCTAGAGGGGTTCTGTGCTTATTCAAGTAGGTACATATGTGTTCTTTTGCTTTACACCACTAGATTGCATTCTACACACTCTTCTGAACATTTTCAAAAATTACGTAAAAATACATCTTGAAAATCCTTGCATTTTAGGACTAGGAGCTGCCTTTTTCTTTTTATATTATATGTTATTTTTTTCATTAGTGAATATTTTTTCAATGTCAACAAAAAATTTTCAGGACACACCATTTTTTAAAATGCTTTTTAAAAACACTTTGATATTCTAAGCTTTCACTCCCCTCGATGAAGCCTGTAGGCTATTGTCAGTTTTTCACTATCACACTGCCTTAATTAACCCTTAAAGGTAATTTACTAGATGTTTACTGAACCGATCAACAGAAGCTAAAACTATGGGTACTCTAATTTATGTCCATGTCTTCTTACATGTTGTGAACTCTTTAGGAAATAGGACTCTACTTCAATTCTTTTCAGATCTCTAGTGCTTAATTTACTGCATGAGCACAAAAGATGCTAACAGTAACATGGAGCCTTTCTGATGTCCTAGGTACTTTTAAAGCCCTTTATATGTTTATAATACCATTTAACTATCACAGCAATCACTAAAAGTTGATGGCATTTTAAACTTTAACTGATGAGAAAACTAAGTTACAAGAAGTTGTTTAGAAAATAAAACAAAACATACCTAGAGTCACACATCTAATACTTACTGTCTGGTAGAGTTTGAGATTCAGAGAATACTTGAAATAAACTGAATGTCCAGTGGCTTACGCCTATAATCCTAGCACTTTGGGGCTAAGGCAGGAGAATTATTGTCAAATATTACTCAGTAAGAAAAAGGAATGAAGGACCGGCACATGCTACAAAGTGAATGAACCTTGAAACATGAGGAGTATAAGAGGACAGACAAAAAAGACCACACAATAGTGATTACTTAGGCTGGGAGTAGGAAGTCCTGGAGAGTGACCAGTAGTGGGTATGGGCTTTCTTTCAGGAGTGCTGGAAATGTTTTAAAATCAAAAGTGGTGATTATATACTTTAAATAGGTGAATTATATGGTTACATAAGTTACAACTCAATTTCTAAAAAAAAAAAACAGACATAAAGCCTCTAAAAAGCAATGAATGAAGATTTTCAACAGTCTTACAAGACAAAGATTAAAGTTCCAGAAAAAAAAGATTATTTTAGATCTACAAGATAAATAAGGCCACACCACATAACAGGGCGTGGACTACAATTTAATAAACATATGTCCCACAAAAGTAATGAAGAATATGGCCAATAACTAAAAATGAATTAAGAGTTAAAGGACAAAATTAGGTGTATTTAACAAGGCCATCAATTTATATCTGTAATAATTCTGGAAAAGCAACCAAGAAACAAGAGAAATAAAAACAAGTAACTAAAATTCCTAAAGGAACTATCAACACTACATAAAATAAACTAGAAATCTAAAAATTCTTTGCCCTACCTTATTTGCAAATACGAGAAACTTCCCTTGCAAAACCTAATCCTGTTTTCCCAAATCAGTAAATAGCACTGGATACAATGGTCCCAACTACTTGGGAAGTAGAGGCAGGACCACTTAAACCCAGGAGTTCAAGGTCTATGACTCAACTGTGAATAGCAACTGCACTCCAGCCTGGGCAACATAGTAAGGTTTTATCTCTAAAAATATTTTTCTTAATTTTTCTTAATTTTTTAAAAGTAAATAGCAACTCTATCCTCCTATTTGCTAATGAAAATATCCTGGTACCATCCTTGATTCCATTTCCTTAGAAACTCTACATCCAACCCAGTTTCTAATACATCTAGAATCCACCCACCCCTCACCAAGTGTACTACTACCACCCTGGTGGAACACCTGACACTTCTCCTGAACAATTGGAGTGATCTCCTACCCCTCCCTTCTTGTACATGGCCACACCCTTACCTCCTGTCCCTTCTCAACACAACAACTCCCTGCTCAAAATACTCCAGTGGCTTTCCATCTCACTCAGAAAAGCCCAAGGCCATACAGTGACCAATAAAACTTAAGGGATCTGAAATAGGAACACCTCCCCAACCTCTGTGCTAAAGAGCCTCAGAGTCTTTTTTTTTTGGCAGTTTTTGGCTGGGGCTGGGTTTGAACCCACCACCTCCAGCATATGTGCCTTATGAGCCACAGGCACCACCCAAAGAGCCTCAGAGTTTCAAACAAATAATGTTTATCATGCCTATATTTTGCTAAGTCTGCTATAAAACTGGTGACCATCTGTTATAAGGCCTATTTTCTCAATATAAAGTTCACTTCTAAAAAAACACTCTCCCTTTCTCTAGCAAGATGTTTTCTACTAGTTTTTGATAATTACTTATTATCAAAATGTTCCTTGGGCAAAAAAGTTACCTTTCTTAGCAACATTATATGCCCCTTCCCAAAGTTGCAGTGCTTAATTTGTCTAACGTTTAAAATCAGTTACACAGATGTTAACTGTAAATTCTTGCAACTTTGCTATATGTTTGAAAATGTAACTGATTTTTAGTAAGACTAAAAACTGATGTTTCCTGGAATTAAGACACAATTTTATGCAAATAAAGTTTCCCAACTTACCGTGTAACTTCAATAAGGTAGCCATATGTCTTTTAGTACTATGTATAGATTGCTTCTCTGTATCTAGTCATAGCACTGCTCTCTGTAGAGAACAGTGACACTGTCTCATTCCAACAGTAGGTCCCCATTACAGTGCACATAATGAAAAATTCCTTAGATAATACTTGTCTTGTTCTGGCATTAACTATTAATGATAATCTCATATTCACAAAAAAGATGTCTTTTTTTGTTTAATTTCAGATTAATATGAGGGTACAATTAGGTTACAATGTTTGCATTTGTTAGGAAAAGTCCCTGTTGTAGAAGAAAGATATCGTTTTTAAAGGGAACTACTGAGTTACAAAAATGTATATAAAACCTAGGGGAAGAGCCAAAAACAACCCCAAATCTCCAACCAATGATCTGAAAGACCAGAGGGGAACAGAACAGAGCACAGAGCCCAAGCCACTGCAGGCATCCAACTACGTGATAACAGAAGACTAAACCTCTGTGCTTCTTCTACTCACACATACTCATCACTTATCCTAGCTGTACTTACTAGCAATAGGATGGGTTAGTGGTTGGAAGAAACAGACTTCTGCTTGATGAACAATATAACATACCATAAGCCAGGAAAGGAATGCCATTAAACATAATGTTGAATAAACTCAATGTAACCCTAATTTACTTCTACTCACACATACTCATCACTAATCCTAGCTGTACTTACTAGCAATAGGATGGGTTAGTGGTTGGAAGAAACAGACTTACATCATGATGAACAATATAACATACCATAAGCCAGGAAAGGAATGCCATTAAATATAATGTTGAATAAACTCAATGTAACCCTAATTTAATAACAAAATAACTAAAATTAAAGTTTTGCCAAAATAGAAATCAGCCAGACACAATGGCTTATGTCTGTAGTCACAGCTATGTGGAAAACTGAGACAGAAACAGTACAGAAGTCTGAGACCAACCTGGGTTTAATGGCAAGACTCTGTCTCACCAAAAAAAAAAAAAAATTACTCAGCATCTTCTAGATAGTAAAATCAGTAGCTATACTAATATTAGTAAGTACAACTTTACCGAACCATTTCCCAGAAAGTTTAGATACAGGTGTCCTCAAACTACAGCCTGCAGGCCACATGCAGCCCACCTAGGACATTTATCCAGCCCTCCGGGTGTTTTTGCTGCTGCTGCCTATCCTGCTTAGCAGCCAACTCGTCCCGGGGCTCGCAGTCCAACCCTCCAACAGTCTGAGGGACAGTGAACTGGCCCCCTATTTAAAAAGTTTGAGGACTCCTGGTTAGTACAGGCACTCCCTGAGTTATAAACATCCGAATGATACACTACTCACACTTACAAATGAGGGCCACTACAGGTAATAGGTAAATGTACCTGTCTCAACTTATGTACAAATTCAACTTAAGAACAAATGTACAGAACCTGTCTCATGTGTAAGCCAGGAGCTGCCTGTATATGAACTATTGCTCTCTAAAAAAAACACTAACTCAAGGATCTCTATCTCAGTCCAGAAAGAGTAACTTACGTGGAAAATACCATCCTACTACAGACAGACATCATACACAAACACAAAACCTTGCAAACCACAGTATGAGAGAGAGTTATACAGGAAATAAGTTTCAAAACTCTGTAAGAGGCTGGGCATGGGTGGCTCACACCTGTAATCCTAGCACTCTGGGAGGCTGAGACAGATGGATTGCTTGAGCTCAGGAGTTTGAGACCAGCCTGAGCAAAAAGCAAGACCCCTATCTCTACTAAAAATAGAAAAACTGAGGCATGAGGATCTCTTGAGCCCAAGAGTTGGAGGTTGCTGTGAGCTATAACGCCACGGCACTCTACCAGGGAGACAGCTTGAGACTCTTGTCTCAAAAAAGAGAAAAAAAAAAAAACTCTGCAGAAGCAGCCAGAAGACAGCAGAATACCTTCAGGTGCTATAAGAAAAAACAGTTCATCTACAATTCTACACTCGGCAAAAATTTGTTCATGAAAGACTTGGGGTTTGGGGGACCAAAGGGGGTTTTGCAGTTTTTGGCCGGGGCCAGGTTTGAACCCATTACGTCTGGTATATGGGGCCAGCGCCCTACTCCTTTGAGCCACAGGGGCCGCCCCACGAAAGAGTTGTTTAGCAAGAAAAGAATGGACAGACAAGATAAGACAGACTAAATGAAATACTATTCAGCAATTAAAAGTAATGAATCACAGATATTTATAATATCAAGAATGAATTCTCACCATGTCATGCTAAACAGAAGCATTACACAGTCGCATTTAACGTAGGATTCTCCTGACATGAAATCCTACAACAAGCAAAACTACTCTGAGGGAGAAAAAATAGTGGTTATCTCTTAGGACAGAGGTAGCAGGGGTTGGGTCAAGGATGGCCTGAGAAAAGACATTAAGAAACTTTCTAGGAAAATAATAGTGTTCTATATTTTGACAGATGTTTGAGTAAATGCATCTAATATATAAATTTTACATTAAAAGGAAAAACACTGCAAAAAATAATGAGCTCTAGTAATAGGATGTATACTTAAGTATTTAGAGTTAAATATACTGACTTACTTTGAAATGCACCATTAAAAACAAGATGGATTACAGCATACAGGGTGGATTAATGGATACCTATGTGATAAGGCAAAAAGAGAAACGCTGTAGGTAGAATCTAGGGGTATGTACACAGATGTTAACTGTAAATTCTTGCAACTTTGCTACATGCTTGAAAATTATCCTGATTAAATATTGGGCAGGAAGCAGAACAAAATGGTGGACCAGAAGGATCATTCAGCTGAGTTCTCCTATAACTGGGAGAAAGGAAAGAACCCAGCCTTACCTGGCTTGGGGACATTACCCAGACTTGTAGCTCAGAGAGCACAGCAAGGAGATGGTGAGCTGGATCCAGTGTATGATCCAGAGCAGTGGAAATCTAATGAATTAGGCAAGTGATTGTGACCTGCTGGAATCGGCTGGCCCCCTATAGAGGTCCTGGATGGGAGAAAGCCTTGCAGAGTTTTCAGTTATTGGAGAAGCTGCCCACTTAGTGGAAAGCTTGGAAAAGTGGGCAGACTCAAACAGTATACAGCAACCGGACTTGAATACCATTTCAAGTGGATTTGCCATAGGTTTGGTGGCTAGCGAGGCAGCCATACTGAGGTCTGAGCTGCCAGGGGGCTGCCATTGTGGGAAGTGGGTGAGATGGTCTTAGCAGAGACCTAAAGCACAGCTATCTAAATTCTGCCTGCTGGATGAGAACTCCAATTGTGGGACAGGCTGAGGGAATCCTGTATCCACGGGAACTGGAGTCAGGGGACATTTTGAGACCTGCCCCTGAAGGATTCTTGTGAGCTTTAAGATCCAAACCTGGCAGAGTCTGAATGCTGAGAAAACAATGAAGCGATCACTGAAGGCAACTAAGTAAAACCAAAGCACCTGGTGTCCCAGGGACACATCGCAACATACTGTCATCAACAGCAAGGACTTCTGTTTAAAACACAGGCAGAGAGAAGGAAAAAAGAGAAGGAGATGAACAAGAAGAAAGAACACATGAGGAGGAACCAACAGGCAATATGAAAAAACAAAACAGAGCAACTACCCCAATGGACCATGAAGCTACCACAGAAAACTCCACCTATAAAGAATTAATGGACTTGACAGAAGGAGAATTTAAATATGGTTGATAAAGACAATAAAAGGAATGAATGAGAAAATGGAAAAACAGAACCAAAGTCAGATGAGAGACATGTAGAATATAGAAAGGATATAGCGGAGCGTAAGGAAATGAAGAAGACAATCAGGGAATGTAAAGAGGCAGTATAAAGTATCAAAAATAGGTTAGACCATGGAGAAGAACAAACAGGATAAAGTTTTCAAGTTAACCCAGGTAGTTAAAGAGGCAGAAAAGAACAGACAGATGACACAATAGGTGTTTAGAGAACAAGACTCCATGAAGCATTCAAATTTACGAATGATAGGGATTCCTGATGGGGAAGAAGATCGTCCCAAAGGAATGGAAGCCCTACTGGAGACTGTCATAAATGAAAACTTCCCAAGTTTTACTAAAGACCCCGACACACTCCTTTCAGGTGGATGTCAAACCCCCTGTCATCTCAACTCAAACAGATACTCTCCAAGACACATTGTCATGAGCCTATCCAAAGTCAAGATGAAAGAAAAAAATCCAGCCTTCAGCCAGGAGTTAGTGTCAACTGACCTACAGAGGCAGAGCAATTAGAATGACAGCAGACTTTTCAACTGAAACCTTCAAGCCAGAAGATATGATTATCAACATTCTTAAACAAAACAATTTTCAACCCAGAATTCTGTATCCTGCTAAACTAAGCTTCAAAATTGATGGAGAAATCAAATCTTTTACAGATACACAAGCACTGAGGAAATCTGCCACAACACCACCAGCTCTACAGGAAAAACTTAGACCTATTCTCAACACTGAGCATCACAATGAACCACCAGCAAAGTAAACACCCAGAAGCTAAAGGTCAAAACTTAAGTTTCAACAATGGTGCAAAAGACGAAACTACACAATGGACTTTCACAGAATAAGATGAATAGAACTCCACTGCACTTATCAATTCTCTCAATAAATGTCAATGGACTGAATTCACCACTGAAGAGGCACAGGCTGGCTGACTGAACAAAAAAGCACAAGCCATCCAAATGCTATCTCCAGGAGACACACCTAGCCTTGAAGAACAAATCAAGACTCAGGGTTAAGGGATGGAAAACCCATTTCAAGCCAATGGAAATCAGAAGAAAGGAAGGGTTGCAATCTTATTTTCAGATACAAGCAGATTTAAAGCAACTAAACTTAAGAAAGACAAAGATGGACACTTTATACAGGTCAAAGGAACAATACAAGAAGACATTTCAATTTTAAATATTTATGTATCCAACTTAAATGCTCCCAGACTTATGAAACAGAACTTGATGGGTCTGAGCAGTATGATATCCCACAACACTCTAATATTTGGGACCTTTAACACTCTGATAAAACTGGACAGATCCTCTAAATGGAAATTAAAGATACAATGGATTTAAATGTGACCCTAGAAATGGTCAAATGGAATTCAAAGATATATACAGAACACACCATCTCAAAGCTTTCTTGTCAGTCCATGTTATGTACTCCAAAATCAACCACATCCTAAGATACAAATCAAACCTCAGCAAAATTAATAGAAATTATACCTTGTATCTTCTAAGACCACAAGGCAATAAAGGTGGAACTTGACTCCAACAAAAACATTCATCTCTGCACAAAGACATGGAAATTAAACAACCTTATGCTGAATGATAGTTGGGTTCAGGAAGACAAAGAAGAAGAAATCGTTAAATTCCTCAAACATAACAACAATGAAGACACAAGTTACCAAAACCTGAGAGATACAGCAAAAGTAGTCTTAAGAGGGAAATTTATAACATCTGATGCCTACATTCAAAAAACAGAAAGGAAAGCACATCAACAAACTCATGAACCATCTTATGGAATTAGAAAAAGAACAATCTAATCCTAGACCCAGGAGAAGGAAAGAAATAACCAAAATTAAATCAGAGATTAATAAATTGAAAACAAAAGAATTCAGAAAATTAACAAAACAAAAAGTTGGGTTTTTGAAAAAATAAATAAAATCGATAAACCTTTGCCCAGAATAACTACAAACAGAAAAGTCAAATCTCTAATAACTTCAATCAGAAAAAAATAAAGGGGAAATAACAACAGATGCCACAGAGATAGAAGAGATCATCTCTGAGCACTACAAGAAACTCTATGCCCATAAATTTCACAATGTGGAGGAAATGGATCAATACCTGGAATCATATTCTCTCCTTAGACTTAATCAAGAAGAAATAGAGCTCTTAAACAGATTGATTTCAAAAACTGAGATTGAAGAAACAATAAAAAATCTCCCAACAAAAAAAAGCCCTAGTCCAAATGGCTTCACACCAGAATTCTATCAAACCTTCAAAGACAAGTTTATACCCATACTGCAGAAAGTATTCCAAAAAATTGAGAAGGAAGGAATCTTCCCCAACATGTTGTATGAAGCAAACATCAACCTGATACCAAAACCAGGCAAAAACTCAACTTAAAAGGAGAATTTCAGACCAATTTCACTAATGAATACAGATGCAAAAATTCTCAATAAAGGCTCGGCACCTGTAGCTCAGCAGCTAGGGCACCAGCCACATACACCAAAGCTGGCAGGTTCAAATCCAGCCCAGGCCTGCCAAACAACAGTGACAACTACAACAAAAAAATAGCTGGGCATTGTGGCAGGCACCTGTAGTCCCAACTATTGGGGAGGCTGAGGCAAGAGAATCACTTAAGCCCTAGAGTTTAAGGTTGCTTGTCAGCTGTATGGCACGGCACTCTACCGAGGACGACACACTAAGACTCTGTCTCAAAAAAAAAAAAAAAAAAATTCTCAATATAATCCTAGCCAATAAATTACACCTATACATTAAAAAAAAAAAAAATCATTCATCATGACCAAGTAGGTTTCATTGCAGGGAATAAAGGCTAGTTTAACATACCCAAGATCATAAACTAATTCCCATATCAACAGAAGCAAAAATAAAGACCATATGATCCTCTCAACAGACACAGAAAAAGCATTCGATAAAATTCAGCTTCCTTTTCTAATTAGAACACTTAAGAATTTAGGCACAGGTAACACATTTCTTAATCTGATGTAAGTCATCTATGACAAACCCACAGCTAATATTTTACTGAATGGAGTAAAACTGAAAGCTTTTCCACTTATAACTGGAACCAGACAAGGCTGTCCCCTGTCACCAGTACTATTCAACATAGTGCTGGAAGTTCTAGTCAATACAATCAGGCAAGAGGAGGACATAAAGGGCATCCAAATGAGAACAGAGGAGGTCAAACTCTCCCTCTTTGTTGATGATATCTTATACTTAGAGAACCCCAAAGTTAAGTGATAGAAAAATAAAGCAATGTTTCAGCATGTAAAATCAATGTCCACAAATCAGTAGTAGCCTTTGTATATGCCAGTAGTAACCAAGATGAAAAGCTAATCAAGGACACAATTCCCTTCGCAGTAGCTTAAAAAAAAAAAAGAAATATCTAGCAATATACCTAACGAGGTGAAGGATATCCACAAAGAAAATTATGAAACCCTAAGAAAAGAAACAGCAGAAGATATTAACAAATGGAAAAACATACCATGCTCATGGCTGGGAAGAATCAACATTGTCAAAATGTCTGTATTCAAAGCAATCTACAGATTCAAAGCAATCTCCATTAAAATACCATCATCATACTTTCAAGATTTGGAAAAACTAATTCTCTGTTTTGCATGGAACCAGAAGAAACCTTGTATAGCCAACACAATTCTTAGTAATAAAAACAAGGCCAGGTACATTAGCCTATCAGACTTTAGGCTGTACTATAAGGTTGTAGTGATTAAAACAGCATGGTATTGGCACAAAAATACATTGACATTTGGAACCCAATAGAAAACCATGAGATGAAACTAACCTCTTATCATCACCTGATCTTTGATAAACCAAGCAAGAATATACACTGGAGAAAAGAATCCCTATACAATAAACGGTGCTAGGAGAACTGGACAACCACATGTAAAAGACTGAAACTGGATGCACATCTCTCACCACTTACAAAAATTATTCAAGATGGATAAAATACTTAAAATCAAAGGTATGAAACAATAAAAAAATCCTCAAAGTGGCTCGGCGCCTGTGGCTCAATCGGCTAAGGCGCCAGCCACGTACACCTAAGGTGGCAGGTTCAAATCCCCAGCCCGGGCCCGCCAAACAACAATGATGGCTGCAACCAAAAAATGGCCGGGCGTTGTGGCAGGCGCCTGTG